>JAQQZY010000008.1:2083979-2098352 GCA_030068375.1 Ostorhinchus rueppellii
GCATGGGACAGCAAGAAACGCAATTTCGATTCCTTTATATGTCTTGGCATGTGAAGAAATTGACAAATAAAACGACTTTGACTTTGACACACACGCACACACACAGGTTGTGTTCTGTCCACAGCTCCAGCAGACAGGAGGTCTGGGTCTAAGGTGGGCTCTGTGGTACCTGACTCTGGACAGGCGACCTCTCTCCCCCGTCACCGTGACGACATCGAAGCCCACCCTCCGGCCTTGGTCCCGGACCTCCTCTGTGTAGAAGCCCTCCACCCCCACGCCTGAGGAGGCCAGGGCATCGCAGACCTTCTGGACCAGGGTGGTCTTCCCCACACCTGGAACAGAAGCAGACACAGGTGCTGGATGTGGACCGGACCAGCTGCTGTGGTCTCAGAACATCTACAGCTGTTCTTCTCAGTTCACATCAATTCTTTACTGAGTTTAGGTTTAATGTTCATGAGTTTTCATTTGATGGAGTTTTTCTGTTGTTTTTCTTTTATTTTTGTTGAATTATTGATGCATAAGTTATTGTCGACGAGTTTTCTTTTACTGTCAGAGTCAGTGTGAGTTTTTCAGGTGTTCATTTATTTCACACTTGCATTTTTACCTCCACCAAGGAGGTTATGTTTTTGCCGGCGTCTATTTGTCTGTGTCTGTGTGTCTGTCTGTGTACAAAATAAGTCATAGTTCTGGACAGATGTGGAGGACATTTTCAGGATAGTTTGGGAATGATACAAGGACCAATGGATTAGATTTAGGTGAAGATCAGACACTGCCTTGGCGGAGGTCTGCGCTCTCTGAGTGCTGTTCTAGTTTCCTCTATTTTTTTCTTCGCATTTGTAAGAAAATGTTGAAATGACATGAAAGAAAATGAGATGATTTCTCTCTCATTATCTGAGGTGAACAGTTGGTTCATTTGGAGTCCACCTGCAAGAAAATATCACATTTTTCAATAAATATATGTAATATCTCATAATTTATGACTAATTATTACTCTCATATGAAAACATGGATTAGTCCTTCAGGTTGGTTTAATGCTCTGCTCTGTTGAATATTTAATAACTTATGTACGTTTGAATACAGAAAATAATAATAATTATAATTATAATCCCAAAAAAAGATATTTTTCTCGCAGGACGGAGCCCCAACTGTTTCCAAATGATGTGAAGATCAACACACAGTTTTAATCAATTAAAAAAAAACATCCTCATTTCAGAGACAGACTACATGAAGAAAACAACTTCACATTTTATAAAACTGCTTTTGTGAATCAGGTCTGAATTTAGCTAATCCAACATTTTTCAGCTTTTTTAATCAAACCAACACCTGAAAAAGTGACAGTAAAAGTGAGGAGAAACTGGTCAGTTCTAAATACAATAACTTCAATGCAGTTCAACTGAAGATCAACTCATGAAAACCCAAAGTGAGAGACTCGATCAAATGAAAACGGAATATTTTATGATTGTACTGCAGATGTTTTCATCTTTAGTAAAGGGTTATTCTTCTCCATCTGCGTTGAACTAATGCTTTTCAGAGGATCCTGAAAACAGCTGAGCACCAGTGTCTGCTCCTGCTTTACAACTCCAACTCTCACCGGGTTCTCAGGAGGTTCTGATGCTTTTCCTCGTTTATGCGCGTGTGTTCACATGTATATATTTAAGGTGGGAATCGTTTCTTGAACCTTGATCTTCTCTGAGCTCACAGAACGCCCTGATGATCCTGTGGTCCACCTGCACTTTTACTCCAATCTCTGCTGAACTCCTGATGCCGTGAATGCGTCCTGCTGTTGAGCTCTTTTACTTCTATGGAAAGCACTTTGTACACCCGCTTTTTAAAGGTGCTACAGAAATAAAGTGATTATTATAATGCGGCTTTATTTTCTTAGTTCTTTCCGCATTAACGGCTCCTGTCGGGACTAGTTAACGTTATTCACCCGTTAAACACAAGGGCCAGGGCTCAGCTTTACCTGGAGGTCCCGTTAAGAAAACGTGTCTGATCATCTCCAACTCCAGCCGCACGCGCACAAGGCACTTCCGTACACGCAGACACCTCCGCGCATGCGCAACTGATCTCGGAAGTGAAACATAAAATAGAGATATTTCAAAAATATTAAATTATGTTTTATCGAATGAGTCACAATTTTCTTTCCCAATGTTTTATTGAAGGTGAAAATTGGAACTTTAAACTAAATTAACAGATTTATTTTTGACTCATTTTCATGTTTTCAGCTGAGATTTATTCATGTTTAGAATGAAAATAACAAAACTAAACTGTTTCAGCTGCTTAAAATAATTTCATAAAGTGATGTGGAAATGGTCAGGAATGTTTGTTAATGCCATCATTCACAGTAAGTATAAAATATATAAATTTGAAATTATCTAAAATGATAAAATAAGTACAAAATACATAGGTACAGTCCAAAGTATAAATATATTCAAGTATAAATTCACTTCAGTGTAAGTTTAAAGCGTATGAGAATCATAAATCATTGCTTTGTCAGTTTTACAAAAGTGGATTCCAATGAAGAGACAATGCTGCTTTAAAACAGCCATTTTCATTTTAACTCTGTAAATGCTCAGTAAAATATACTCTAAAATATGTCAAACTTCTGCAGACTTTTCATTTATCTGTAAAACTTTCACCATGTTCTACAACAGAACAGAGACGTGTGAAGTTCAATATATGCAGCAGACATAAGGTTCAGTTAATCCATGCGTCGAAACTGTTTGGATGAAAAATAAACACGTTCCAAACATGAGACTCACTGCAGGATGAGTGAAAGAACGGACTGGGATTTGTTTAACAAATGTCATCCGGACTCATATGCAAAGCAGTGGAAGAGACAGCAAAGGCACCACAGGACGTAAACGCAGCACAGGGACATTTTCTCATTAAAAAAACCCCCTATGATTTGCATAAATATGGACTGACATTATAGCAGGATATGACATGAACAAGAGCCAAAGGAGATACGCCGTTGTATCACCAAGGGTTTTGTTTATTCAGAACCAACAAGGAGAAGAAAACACTGAAAACATTCACCCTGTTCACACTTATTTAATGTGACTGTGAGGTGGTGTTTCTACAGCTGGAAGTGACCCAAGAACACATGATTAAATATTCAAAGATATCTGGTCATTTGGGATCAAACTTCTGAACCTAAAGACGAGGTCTCATCAGTGAAACAGGAAAAAACACAAGTTTTATTGATTTGAATTGATGACGTCATGTTAGCTCAGGGGTGTCCAATCCTGGTCCTCAAGGGCCAGTGTCCTGCATGTTTTAGATGGTTCCCTTTTCCAACACACCTGATTCAAATGATGAGCCCATCATCCAGCTCTGCAGAAACCTGTTCACGACCATCAGGTCTGTTGGAAGAAGGACACATCTCACACATGCAGGACACCGGGCCTCGAGGACCAGGATTGGACACCCCTGTGTTAGCTGATGCTTCTAGTTCCTATTTAAAATGTTATTTTTATGTTGTAAATGTCCCCTCCAATGAAACTTAAAAATTGAACCAGACCGTGGTGAATAATAAAACAATGATTAAATAGTAAAGATAATCTGAATTATTTGTATTTGATGTGAATTATCAGCTTTAGTCCACTTTATGTCTTTATTACGCCGTTTAAGATGTGGAGCAGCTGAACATAAAAGTAATGATCTATCCTGTAACGTGTCATTTCCTCTGTTGAAGCTGAATCTAATCTTTGTCCAGAACCAGTACTGACATTATGGTCTCGACATCAACTGGTTCCATCCAGTTCTGGTTCTTCCATGTGTATCGTTACATGGTGTAACCAGGCAGTTTGTTGGCCACCAGTTCAGAAATGTGTCTGTAACCTTTTCTGAAATCCAGAGAACCCAGTTCATCTTCTGCCTCCTGAGCGTCGAAGGAGGAAACGGACTCTGGAGGACCCCGTCCACCTGGACCGCTGCGTTCTGTGGAGTCACTCCTTCGACTTCTGGACCTCAAACTCCACGGTCCAGAGCTCTGTTCGTCCCGACTGCTCTGCATCCATTTCCCTGAATACATTGTTTGCGGAGAGACCGATGCACGTCCGTCTCCATCCTCTGAGGACAGGCTGAGGGCCTGATTCTGGGTCTGGATGGTCTGCATGGTCCTCAGAACCCGCTGTGGGGAACTCCGGGCCTTGATGGGCACTGGAAGAGCTGGTCTCCTCTGGGCACCTTCAGAGTCTGAGTCTGGATGGGTCAGAGGAGGCCTGGGGGTCTTGGCTCTCCAGGATTCAGGACTACTTGCAGCGTCTGGAGACATGGTGTCGCTGGGCTCCAGACTGTTAAAGTCATCAGCGTAGTCAGCATCATTGTGTCCTCGACTGGAGGCTGAAGTCCAGGACACTGGGCTTCGTGTTCTGCTGCTTCCAGAAACGGGTCTCCTGAACCCGTCAGACTCAGACCTGGACTGATGTGATTTGCTGTGATGCCCGTTGTCCAGGGTGATGCCATCAGTGTTGACACTGGGGACGGTGATAAACGCCAAGGTCCTCTGAGACGAGGAGAGTTTCTCTGAGGACCTTCTACCTGGTCCAAGATCTGTCCTTTTTGATGGATCTGCATGTTTTATGGTGATGGTTTCATGTGGTTCAGACTCTCCTGAGATTTTCTGAACCATCGTCTCAATGTTTTCATTCAGATTCAAGCTTTGATTCAGTTTTCTTTGGCTGGACGTTGTGACCTTTTTACTAGATTTTCTTTTTTCTTTTTTGACATTTGATGTTGTTTTGTTGTGGATTAAATCCACACACTCCCGTCGTCTCATCAGAACTGGAGAAACCTGTTTCAGCCTCAGATTAAAGGTCTTAGTCGTCCCATAAACCAGGCCCCTCCGTGGGCTTCTACTGGAGGTTTCGGTGCGAGTCTGAGCTGGTTTTAGTGCCCGATTCTCAGACCTGGGTTTGGGTGTTGAACTGTGTCTGGGCTGATGGACATCTTTCAGCTCAGGACTCACATCTCTGGTTTTCTGCTGCGTTTCATGCTTTTGTGGAGTGTTGGTCTGGTCTGGGTTCTGGATGTTCAACTGAGACAACTCAACCAGGAGAGCGTTTAGCAATGGCAGCCGTCGTAAAGCGTCTCTGAGGACGTTGGGAGTCACTTCACTCATTTCTTGATGATCTTTTTTTCTGGAACGTTCTGACTCATGTCTCCATTTCTGTCCCATTGTGGCAAAACTGCTGTTCTCCTCCATCTCATCTTCTGAATCTTCAAACATCAGAACCTCTGAGTGTCGTTTCAGAGCTTTATAATCTGCTTCATTCCTTCTCCGTTCTTCTGCAGTGTTATTGTAGTACAGATGTGGTGGACAAAACACAGACAGGTCCTCATCCTGACAGTCATCAGATACTTGGAGTGTCTTTTTCTCTTCTTCTGTGGTGTGTCCAGTCACTTCAGTCATGTTTCCACATCCAACAGGTGAACCTTTGGGTGTTTTCTCCTCCTTTACACATTGCTGTCCATGTGCTTTTGTTCTTCCATCTGTTCCATGTGACAGGAAACTCCCTCCTAGACTTAACAGTTTGTAGCTCAGGGAGATGAAGCCAACTTGGTCCCCTGTGAGGCTTCGAACTCCCACCAGCCCCCTCCGTCCATGAGCAGAGGATGTAGACGGACCTCTGTGGACCAGGTCCTGCCTCAGTCTGTCCATCACCTCAGCCAGGGAGATGAGGGACGTCCCAACCAGCCGGGGGACCTCCTCCTTTACATCCAGCACCATGGCGTGGAGGGGTGCGTTTGAGAGCTGAGCGTTCAGAGAGTCTGGGTTCATCCTGAAGAAGCAGCACTTTCCTCTGTTGAAGTTGAACTGTCCCGGTCTGTCCCGTTCGTCTCGGCTGAATCCAGGTCTCGTCCGTTCAGGTTGGTAAATAAGCAGCGTCGGGAAATCCAGCAGACGGACCCCGACTGCCAGCTGGTTTCCTCCATCTGCATCCATCTGAACGAAATCCACAATGAGCTCGAAGGAAAACAGAGCCTCGGATTCACCGCTATCCCATGTTTCTGACATCAGCTCCGAAAAGCACCGGCGAATACCGAGATAATCCCACACTTTTACGGACACTTAAAACATCAGACAGACGTCCAACAATTGATTTAGTTCAACACACAGAATGAAAGGCTGTGTTTGAGGTGTTACTGCGATGTTTCCAGCGGTGGTCGCTTTAAATTAGTCGCCATTTATCTTCCTTTGACCCCATGGAAACAAAAACAGGAGTCGCGTGATTATGACGTATCGGGTCCCGGTGGGGAGCTGGGAAATGTAGGAGAACGGACACGTCGGGATAACACTGAATAAAGAGCAGACGGCTCTTTTAGAGACATTTCTACAAATAGTGTTGTTTTCGCTGTGAAAACAGGGGATGTACAAGTGTAAAAAAATTAAATCATAAAACAACAGGAAAAAATGAAACCTTTGATCTAATTCAGACATTAGCTCATCAAATTAAAGCCCTTTTGTTAATTTACATTAATTTTGTTTTATATGGCAATTTTTTTTACTTTTTTAAATTTACAGTCGTTTGCTGCCTAATTGTCTTAATTTTATATTTTTGTTTGATTGTTTTGCTTTTCTTTTTATTTATTGCTTTTTTAATATTTCTTGTTGTGTATTTTTTTGTTCCTCATTTAATGTTCTTATGATATACATTTTATTAAATATTTAAGTAACCAAGCCCAACTCAAACTAGATTTTGTTCACTTTGCTTTGTTTTACTCATTTTTATTACTCATTTGTTTACTATTTATTGTTGCCTAATTTTCTTCATTTTATGGATTTGATTTTTCTTAAAAATTCATTTTATTAATCAATGATTATGTAAATGAATAAAAAACTGAATGAACTGTGTTTTGTTCGTTTTGATTTTGGCCAGATTAAATTCATTCCTCTGGACTGGACTGAAGTCCAGATCATGTGGATGTTTTCAGATCTGGGCTCTCCATGTTCATGTGGTTCTGTTCCGGGTCTCTTCTGGAACTGGGCTCCGGGTGGATTTCTGGTCCAGACCCAAGTCCAAGGTCCTGCTGGTCTTTTCTTTTTCTTTCTCTTATGTTCGGAGTCCGAACGATGGTTCGGTGTTTTTCGGGATCTGTGCTCATCTGGAAGTGGGCGGAGCCTGTATGCGCGTACGTCGGGGGGCGGGGCTTTCCGTGCGTGCTGGCATCGCGGAGGTCGGTCCTGGATCTGAGGTTCAGTCTGGAGGCTGAGACCGAAAGAGCGAGATGTGAGACCAAGCGCGGCGACCACGGCTGGGTTTACCGTTTACGGATAAAAATCGCCGCCTGGACCCGGTCCGGACGCGGATCCCGGCGGAAGGTGAGTCTCTCCGCGGGCTTTTCCCTCCTTTTTCTGCGTCTGAACCGACAGACAAAGTGTGAAAGTGAGTGAAAGTGAAGCGAAGGCTGGAACCAAGAGTGCGGTCGGTCACACAAAGGATAAAGTTCCGGACACTCGGATTTAATGTGAACGTCGAACACACGGAGCAGGACAGGATCCGGATCGGACGATGTGGTCCGGACCTGGGCTGGACCCGCACCTTACCGGGACGGGACCGGGACTCTGCCCTCACTTTGACTCGACTCCTTTTCTGTTTCAACACCAGGGAAACACTGGGTCCAAACAGACCTGGGCCAGCCTAGACCCGGTCCGCCTCGGTCCGGGCTCCTGTCAGTCCTCCGTGGGTTTCCTGTTGTCGCCTTGAATTCGTCCATGTCGTGTTTTTGGTGGAGTGGGATCGGCGCTGACGGGACTGAATGGGTTTGTTTAGTGAAGTGCTTCGGTGGGCCGGAGGGGGGCGCTGCACGCACCTGCTCCGGCTCTGCACAGGCTGCGTGCGGCCACAATAGGCAGCTGAGCTCTGCTCTGTGGAGTCCGGGAATGAGGCCTGGTGTGGTGGTCTCCCGTGGTCCACGGTGAGACCTGGATCCGGTCCCGTGGTCTTCCGTCGGTGGCCCGTCCAGCCCCCGGGGACAGTACCGAGCCCAGCCCCCGGGGACAGTACCGAGCCCAGCCGGTGTTTGTCCTGCTCTGGGTTCCTCTCGGACATGGCGCGTCCAGAGGTGAGCCCAGTTCTGCTGCAGGCCCATGAAGGCCCATAAAGGCCGGTTCGTGGGTTAGTGCTCGTGCTGCCGTTTCCACTCACACACAGGCAGCCGTGCTCTGAGAACCACTCCTGTTCCCTGGGTTTTTGTCTGAATCAGAGGTTTGTGTTGGTGTTGAGGAGATTATGGAGGGTTTGAGATGCTCCACTGAGCCCATGGCCTGTTGTAACCTTCAACACATTTGTGTTTGGCTGCAGGTCTGATGTGTGCTGCTGGTTTTTGTCTGAGTGAATGAACATAAACATGTGTGTTTGTAGAATGTCCACATGTGTGAGCAGATGCAGCTGCTCACTGATCCTGAGCCTGTTTTCTACTCAGCGGTAGATCTTTTCCTTTAGTATTTTTTACATGATTAACGAGATCAAAATACAGGGTTATTCCATGACCAATATTACTACGGTCATATTCCTTTGCTTTGTCTCTTTTATTTGCATTAGTTGCAATAGTTTTAGCTGATTTATTTATTTCATCTACACAACCTGGATTTATCTCCATGGAGACTTTAGATCCTTCCTTTGGATAATTACTGCAGTCATTCATATGTTCGATCAGTTCTTTCACCCTTTCACTGATGCATGAGGAGGTTGTTTTTTTCTGAAACAACCATCGGTTTGGAACAATCATGAAGACTAGACTGTGTTTCAATGGATAAAGGTCATGTGGTCTGATGAGTCCAGACTGGCCCTGGTCCATCGCGATGGGTGCATCAAGGTGAGAGGAGACGTGGGTCAATTAGATATCCATCATGTCTCGTGCCTCCAGTCCAAGCCTGTGGGGTTGGGTCAGTAACATTATGTGTCCATGAAAATGATGGACGTGAGTGTTATCAAGTGAAAAACCGTTCAACGCATTGAATCCAAATGAAGAAAAGAAACAAATCTCTGCAGCAGATCTAAAAGGACAGGTGTGTGTTGCACTGCCCTTCTGTTACAGTGCTTTTACATCATTATCTTAACAAGTGGATGATTTGACTTTTGTGGAGTTCATTCTGGACAGATCTGAACCCTGAGCTCCACCTGATTCCTGGATCACAGGTGTTTTTGTCAGAGACTAAAGGTGTTTCTTGTTGATGTAGAACAGGTTGTGTGCTGCTTCTCAACACACCTGGTGGTCTGATGAAGGTCTTCCTTGGTCTGAACAGGTGTCTTGTGTTGTGTCGTCACTGGGATTTGGCATCCTGACGTGTTCTCATGTCTTCCTCGTCGTTCTGCATGACTAGGCAGACAAAGGGTCATTGAGCCTCATAGAAACATATTTCAGGGTAAAGTTGTGTGTCATCATGGGCTTGTCTAACAATGGGACACCTGTCAGGTCTGGAAGGAGGCGTCTTCGTGTGACGGGCCCTGGGGCCACATGGCGGACCCAGTTTGGGTTTAGGTGTGCTCCTAAATACGCCCCGCTACAGTTCCACATATTTCCACAACGCCCTGGTGTTCAGGCTGTGGATGTTACTCAACAGTCCAGGGTATTTTTAATGGTCTCCCTGGGGGTCACGTCACTCTCCCCAATCACCAGAGACCAAAAACTGAAGGAAATGCGGTGTTATTTATGGATCTGGTACAGGATGAAAACCAGATCATTTAATTTATTTTTTTATGGTCAAAAAAACGATGAACAAAATTGTTGATTTCACTTTAGTTCTGAACGTTTTCATGTTTTTTTCCATCTCATTTGGACTTGTGTCATTTTTTACGTCCACTACAGATAAGCTTGACATAATAATCACCGAGTCATGGCTGTCGGTGTGGTTTTGTCTTGTGTTTGCACTTTTTGCCTCATTTTTGTCTTTTTTTCTGCAGTTTTTACTCAGGGCTGAAACCTCCAGCCTGTACATTAGACATTGATTGTGATGCTTACTCCGTACTTCTGGGGTTTTAGCTCCGGTTTGTGCTCAGAATATTTGACAAACCCAGAGGTCGGACTTTTTAAACTGTTAGAGCCAGAAAACAGTAATTCTTTATTTGAGAAAGTGAACAAAATGAACCCTGAAGACAGGAATCCTGATGTGAACGTCTGTCACATGATGGTTTTATCTCCCTGGTGTCTGCTCCCATGATGCTTTGCTGCTAATGTGCTGACTGGTCATGGTGTTGGAGGTTTGTAGAAGGAGGGGGATGTGTTTGTCCAAACCGTGTGGTCCCCATCCCTCCTCGGTCCATGTGACCAGGATCAGAGGACCTGGTCTAGTCTGGTCTGGACTCACTGACCAGGAGCCACAATAGGCCTCGCCAACCAAATCCTGTTTCTTCAAATGCAGCCAACCAGCAGACGGGGATCACATGAGAGCCAGACTCCACCCGGGGTTTTGTCAGACGCTGTTGTGTTTGCAGTCTGGATTCATGGACGGATTAACGGACGCTCACCAGAGTCAGGGAGGCTCGCATACCGACACCAGGCCTAAGGGGTTCATGACCTGGTCTCATGGTCCAACGGGGTCTGAGGGCGTTGGAGTCGAGGCCACCTAAGCACCAGGGCATTATGGGAATTGGGTTTTCAGATATTCCAGACTGATATGGTTTAAAGTTGAGGTGATTCTTCTCTTCTAGTTTTGTCTCGTACATAAGGTTGGTGGCGAACGTTACTACTTCAACTGGTTTAATATCTACGACCACGTTGTGTGTCGGAACTAAAACTTCTAATTATCCATGTAGAGACACAATAATGTTGTGTTAACATATTTCAACCTCTAACATCTTCCTCTGGTTTGTAGGATGCATCTGCTGGAACATGAAGTCAAGATTGTTGTTGTTCTTCAATACGTTCAACACCTCTGAGCTGTAACTGGTACCAGGACAGTTCTACTGGTTCCACGAGTCCTGTGTGGACCTGATGGTTCAGTGACACATTCTGCTCATGTTGTTGTTGATTTGGTTGTAGAAGGTCTGAGGACCAGGTTGGAGGTTCTGCTTGGAAACACGAACATCATGGGATTAAACCCTGTCATGGTCCCAGATGTTTGGAGGCGGTTTTGTTGCAGCCTCTGGTGCTGACAGTGAATAAACAGTGACATATTGTGGTCCAGTATGTTGGACACATGAGGAGTTCAGATCATCTCACCATGACCTCCATGGATGTACACAGATGATCTTCTGGACTAAGCTTCGACCTCCAGATGTGTATGGTCTGCACAGTGACAGATGTAGAACAACACTCATGTAACTGTAAGATGTTTGTCCATCTGAAAGAAACCCATAAATCCACGATAATCTGCTCCACCGTCCCAAATGTGGGTCAGTTCATGAAGACCATCAGTGTAATTAGCAGAGATATGGAAAGTGCACTTGAACTCACTGATCTGGTCATAGCTAGAGGAGTGAGGGATCATGGGAGTTGGTGTTTTTAGACCCACCACTGAAAATGGATGGAAATTTATGAAGCAGGCTGAAACCCTGACACTGATGTTCGTAAGAGCTCAACATCCAGACCGAGTGTCAACCATTTTACCGCGACAAACGTCCAATGTTTGTCACAATTTTTAGATTCAGTGACAGATGTGGTAAACATGATATTTTGATGAATAAACATTAGATTTTTCATTAAAATGTGTGAAATAATCAACGTGACATGATGACTTGTGTAAATATACACTCGGCTTTTAATTATCTGTACACATTCTGTTCATGCCGTCTCAGATACCACGCACTGAGGGTGAGGGTTACGTTAGGGTTATGTCAACTGGAGATCTTGGAATAAATTGACACACCATCAAATGGCATTCAGTAACACGCCAAAGGTCAAAAATGTGTCTGTATAGCACGCTAAACGCCATAGGAACTGGCGTGTTATACAGCGCCATTTCATCAGATCAGTCTCGTAATAATCAGCATCCGAGGGTCGAGTGGTCACTGAGGGCCGGTGAACAGCTGAGTCATGGTGGACCATCCAGGGTCCGTGTGGTCTGGACAGCCCTCGCTGCTGCTCCGGCCCCTCCCTCTGAGACTCATTAGTGTCCGTTTCAGGATCGGAGGGAAAAGGCGGCTGGAAGTCGGCGACCTCAACTGTGTTTTGTCTACATGTCTGTGGTCACGGTCGCTCATTAACCCAGCGAGTCCGAGGGCCGGCGCTGACCCCGGGGTCAACCGGCTCCCCGTTCCCCTCGGTGACTCCGGACAATCAGGACCGCAGACCCCTGGGGGCGGAGTCCAGTGGTAGATGAGAGGGATTTGGTGAATGCTGCCGTGCATACCTGCTTCTTACTGTAGCGAAAAGAAGGAGGCCTATGAATACACACAAGGTCCAGACCGGGTCCAGACCAGGTCCGGACCGGGTCTGGGACAGACAGGACACTATAGGCTTCCAATGTGGACAATAGAAGGACTGGACTTCTCACAGGAGTCATTTTCGGGTTTTTTTTGGTCCACATTCTCAGTTAAAACTCCACATGCTTCAGTGTTTTGTTTTTTCCATTTCATGTACTTTTCCTGATGTTTGTTCTTTCTAATAGTTGTGGATGTTCTGACAATAAAGAAAAGTTTAGAATCACAAAGAACTGAGAATTAGCTTCTTTTCTTTTCTTTACTCCCACCAAAGGAGTGATTCAGTATACACTGAATATAAAGAGAATAAGAGAAGATACTTTGTACAAAGAAACTGGAAAACCTGTGACATCATTTTAGAAAAGACATGTTTTTAATAATTGCAATAAATGCACAAAATTAATTCACAATAATAAAAAAAAGTATGTGTTATTTATTGTGCCTGGACACAATCAGAAGCTGCAGAGAGTAAACAGTAAATTTCAGCTAAAAGTCAACATTTAAAGTAAAGAATTCTACACGATCTGAATATTCTTTGGTCACCTGCTCCTTCAGCCAACACATTTTTGCATAATTTTTGCAGTTTGTCATTAAAACATGGTAAAATATGTTGAATAAAACCAAACAATTCTGCTTATTAAACTAAACGTAGAATTCCAATAAATGTAAATGCATAAAATCAGAAGCAGCGGTTTCTCTTAATGTCAGATTTACCGACTGACATGAAAATGTTTATGAACGTCACCGTTAAATATGAACAGGAATAAAAACACATCAACAGCCCATAAATGATCACATTGAAGTCTATGCGATCAGATGGACTGAACTCGTTTTTCTGTCTCATTTGTGTATTTCTGTCAATTTTCTGCTCCGTCCTACAAACGCCGGTGCCCTTGAAGGTCAAATCGACTGGTCGACGAGGAGGAGCGAGCGGTGGTGGGACGAGTCGTTTTAAGGCGTAGAAGAACGTCGGCTCCTTTCTGATGGAGGTTGATTGTAATTAACAAGTCAAATGGAGCAGAGCCGTGACAGATGTGCCATAAAGTGTTGAGCTTCAGGCCGAGGCTGGAGGAGGGGGGCGGGCCTGTGGGGGCGGCGTCCTTCAGTTCACCTTACAGACGCTCCGTGGCGCCGACAAATGAGGTTAAGGAAGAAGTGGGTTTGACCTTCAGCGGCAGAGTCACAGCACGAGTTGAACGTGAGGAACGGTTTAGGTTCATACAACCTGCGATACGTTGGAAAGAGGGGGGCGGAGCCAGCAGGTCATGTGACAGGTATCTGCAACCGGCTCAGGTGAACACTGGGAAGAAACGAGGTCAAATATGACACGAAAAACAACAACTTTAAAGACACGAGATAAAAATGAGAGGACGAAACAAAACACAGACGTACAAAATCAAACCAAAACCAGGTCAAATAAAAAGACAAACATTTTTAAACCGACAAGATGGAAACCATGCACAGACGTGACAACATGAACAAACCAGGTCAAATAAGCAGCAGCATGGAGCCAGCGCTCTGAGACTGACGCACCAATTCAGTGAAAAATCAACGAGTCTGATGTGAACCGGATGAAGAGGCTGAAACATTGAGTTCAGACGCACGAACAAACCAAACCCATGACGACGATCCGAGGTCAACCCACGGGAAAGTGGAACCGTTTCATCCCAACGTCGCTGCTGTCGTTGCTGTTTGTCGTTGCTGCTGCTGTCGTCGTTGTTGTTGCTGCTGTTTGTCGCTGCTGTTTGTCGTTGTTGTTTGTCGTTGCTGTTTGTCGTTGTTGCTGTTTGTCGTTGCTGCTGCTGTCGTCGTTGCTGCTGCTGTCGTCGTTGCTGCTGTCGTCGTTGCTGCTGCTGTTGTCGTTGTCGTTGCTGCTGCTGTCGTCGTTGTTGTTGCTGTTTGTCGTTGTTGCTGCTGTTGTCGTTGTCGTTGTTGCTGCTGTTTGTCGCTGCTGTTTGTCGTTGTTGTTTGTCGTTGCTGTTTGTCGTTGTTGCTGTTTGTCGTT
>JAQQZY010000008.1:2563429-2573459 GCA_030068375.1 Ostorhinchus rueppellii
TGTGTGTGTGTGTGTGTGTGTGTGTGTGTGTGTGTGTGTGTGTGTGTGTGTGTGTGTGTGTGTGTGTGTGTTTCTACAGGTTGTGTTACGTTCAGAGTCTGACGGGACACAAAAGCCCAGTGACAGCCGTTTCAGCCAGTGAAACCACCGGAGACATCGCCACCGTCTGCGACTCAGGTGAGAAGTCCAGAACCGGCCCAGAACCGGTCTAGATGGAACCACTCTGTAATAGAAAACTAGAAATTTAGATGAAAAAGACAAAAATATGAAATAAAAATGAGGAAAAAAAAGAAGAAAAAGGAGATGAATGAAAATGAAAACCAATGAAAATCAGATCCAGAACAACCAAAAATGAACAAAATAATTAACAAGAAAAAAAGCTGATAATATAAACATAAACAGATGAAAATGAGATCAAAAATATAAACATGAATAACGACAAAAATTAGACAAAAAGTAGAAGAAAATAAGCAAAAAAACCAAAACAGAAACGAAACAAAAATGGAAAAAACAAGAAATAAATTAATTTCAAGAGCAAAACGGAACAAAAACAGCAGGATCTCAGATTTATTTATGTGTTTACGACAAAAAATAAGGGAAATTAGATCAAAAACAACAAAATTGATTATTTAAATTTAGCCCAAAAAAATGTTCCAGAATAATGACACACACATGGAAACAGATGTAAGAAAACAAAAACGGGAACGCAAAATGAAAAACAAAAACTGAAACAAAATTAGACTAAAATTAAAAAGAACAAAACGAGCTTCTGTTCTTCACAAGAAAAAAAGGAAAAACTCAAAATGGACAAAAACCAAGACAAAAGGAGAAAAGACGTAGAAACGGAACCAAACCAGGATGACAATGACAATGAAAGGTTTGAGTGTGCTGTTCTCTGATTGGCTGTTGTGCTTCCAGTGGGCGGGGGCAGCGACCTGCGGCTGTGGACGGTCAACGGCGACCTGATCGGACACGTCCACTGCAGGGAGATCATCTGCTCCGTGGCGTTCTCCAACCAGACGGAGGGCGTGTCCGTCAACGTCATCGCCGGGGGTCTGGAGAACGGCGTCGTCAGGTGACCGCACGTGGCCCCGCCCCCTCCCCTTGGCCCGCCCTCTCCTTTTCTCTCCCACTGATGCGTTTGTCGTGTGTTCAGGTTGTGGAGCACCTGGGATCTGAAGCCCGTCCGAGAGATCACGTTTCCCAAGTCCAGCAAACCCATCATCAGGTATCCGACCGCACGCCTCCAGCGGAGGCTCATGTGACGCCACTCGCAGTGTCTCCTTTCAGAGCGCCGATCTAAGCGGGAATGTTTACAGTTTGAGTTTGAACGGATCCGTTTTTAAACAAACGAGAAGATTTTAAACCTGAAATAAAACAGAAAAACCCTCATCAGCTTTTTTCCACCGACAGGCTTTGATTTAATTAATTAATTTATTTGTTTATTTGATGGTATTTTATTTATTTTTCTTTTATTTATTTGTTTTTTGTTTATTTTATGGTATTTTATTTATTTGTTTCTTTTTTCTTGTTTTGTTTTCTTTCCTTTACCTGTATTCCTGTTGGTCTGTGTGGTCTCCGTTTCCACCTCCGGTCCAGTAGGGGGCGCTGAGAGGCCATTCAGCAAGAACAAGATGGAAACGGGACAAGAACAGAACAAAAATATGACAAAAAAAAAATGACACAAACACGAGACGAAGAATATGAAAAATCTGGAAAACTCCCACAATACGAATCAAACCTGCACATCCTGTGTATTTAGTGCGTCTGAGCGTACTGTTCTGGACTTTAGGTCATTTTTGTATTTTAGTATAATTTTGTGTATATTAGCGTAGTATTTTAATGCATCCTGTGTTGTTTATTGTATTGTTAGGTGTATTCTAGTGTCTTTTCTTCTATTTTAGTGTATTTTCGTGCGTTTTCGTGCGTCCAGGCTGTTTTCATCCTATTGGTCAAATGTTCGTCGTTTTCTAATTGATCCAAACTCAAACCCAGTAAATGTTGTAGAAATGGAACAAACCAGTTCAAACGTCACTGGATTAAACCTGTAGGATGGAATGCTGACAGTGGCCTCAACCAATTAGCATTCTTCAACATGTAGCCCCGCCCACAAAAGTTCCAGGAATCTGACAAGCTCCGCCCCCGACAAAGAACTTTAATCAGGAATTGTTTTTCCAAACTCCCGCGTATTTTAGGTGGAAATGGGCCGAGGTGTTTCTAACATCATACGTGACGTTTATTTGACCAGTTGAACATGTTTGATTGGCTGAACTCAGGTGTAAATAGACACAATAGAATGAAGACCTGCACCTCCTTGTGTCTGACCTCTGACCTTTGACCTCTCCTCCCCCTCAGCCTGACCTACTCGTGCGACGGCCACCATCTCTACACCGCCAACAGCGAGGGCACGGTCATGGCCTGGTGTCGCCGGGACCAGCAGCGCATGAAGCTGCCCATGTTCTACTCGTTCCTGAGCAGCTACGCCGCCGGCTGACGACAAGCCCCGCCCCCGATGACGTCACAGTCAGCCCGAGGAGACCCCTGACCACACCCCCTCCTCCTCTAACCCCCTGACGTTGAACTGAAGTCGACCTGATCTCCAGACTCTCCTCCGTCAGAACGTTAAAACGAGTTCAGTGTTTTATGGACCGGTGTGGGCGTGGCTGCAGCTGTGGGCGTGAACGCTCCAGCCGAGGCGGCGTCCGACTCTGTACAGGAAGTGTTCGTGTTTGGTTTCGGACCCCTGCCGCTGCAGTCGGGTCTGGACTTGGACTGTGAAGACCCCTCCTCTCAACTCGCTCCGGGGTGTCATGTGACAGGAAAGTGGAGGCGGTCCTCAGGCGCTGATGTCACGGCCTCGACACGTCGTATCCATGGCGACGCGAGGATGAACACCCATGCCCTGCTGCCTGCGTTTGCATGCTGAATGAGACACGTAATCGATGACACTCCGTCATGAAGCCCCGCCCCCTGCTGATCTGATGATCCTGTCATGAAGCCCCGCCCCCTGCTGATCTGATGATCCTGTCATGAAGCCCCACCCCCTGCTGATCTGAAGACTGGTTTATTTATTAGAACCGCGTCATCGCTGCAGCCTCTGTTTTAACGTTCAGAACCTGATGACGCAAATAAAGCGCATGAAGCAATAGAAGAACGTCTGCAGAACCTCCTCATCTTCATCATCGTCTTCATCAGAGGAGATACAGCAAAACGACCAATGATGAGCAGAGTCCGTGTCGACCTAGAGACGAATGAAACCGTAGAGTTTAAAACCACAGCAGAGTTCAGAATACCACCTTCACCTTCAATAATAAACGTCCGATCATTTCCTCCAGGTGAAGTTGGATCCAGGCTGCAGATCCAAACGGAACCTTCATAATTACATCCATTCAACCTTTTTTTTATTTGACTGTTGAATCGTTTTGTGTTTTCATTGAATCTGAACTGAATCGATCATAAACGAAGACGCGTTCGCCGCCGCTGTCGTTGACCTTCACATTCCATCGTCCTCGTCCCGGTGTCGTGGTCCATCTTCAGCTTCACGTTGTCCTCCCGTTTCAGAGGACATTGAAGGCATCGTCTGAGAACCGTCATCCATTTGTTGACATTTGACGCTGGCCTTTGACATTCCCCTCGGCTGACCTTTGACCTCCGGGACAAAGGTCAGCGTCTAAACCCAAACAGCAATAGGAGAGGCTGTGGACGCGTTTCACTCGTGTTTACGATAAAGGGAATATTTCTGTTGGATTCCGTGGTCGTCTTGGGTTGGTCTCCATGGCGACGCCGCCCGTCTCTCCTTTGTGTGCGAACGCGTCGGGTTTGTTTGTTGAACCTTCAACGTCCGCACGTGAGACTGAACGGACTGTGGTTCCTGAGGTGAAAAGCAGGTTTTTGTGTTTATGATATTTTTGTGTGAATAACTTAAAGCTATGCATCATTTCAGAGGTGGGGGGAGTCGGGCTGTGGCAGTTGACCTCTGACCTCTGACCTGTTGATTTGTGTTTGTAAAAATAAGAACATGTGTGTTTGTGTGTCTGCAAAAACCAGTGACCAATCGATTATAAAGATATAAATATAGAGAATATTTGAAGAAACCTGCGTGTTTGAGTGTCGTCTGTCGGGTCTGAAGAGGATGAGTGGGAAATCCTCGGTTCTTTTTGAATTCAGCGCTCCGGTCCGTAGGGTCCAAACCTCACAGAACCAGACCAGAGTCTTACCCACCGGCCTGTAGCGCACAGGTGTCCACATCTGCACAGTATGAGCTGAGGTCCGGACCAGGGCAGTGCTCATATGTAATGTCAGCTCCATAGAGTGTAAAAAAAGTAAAATTACATGATGAAAAACTTTACATTTACAATCTATCCATTTAAAAAAATGTGAATAACATGAAGAACTTCAAATAAACTGAAATTTCTTAAGAAAACTAAGTGCAATGTTAACAATATTGTGTCTCAGTTTATCATTTACAAATGTGCATGATAACGTACAGATGACAAATATTACAAATACACAAAACATTTAGAAACAGAATATTGGTCCAATTATAATTAAGTCTCAAGACATTTTAGGTTGTTAATATTTGTTCAGGTTATAAACTTTTTTGGTTAAAGAATAGCGCATAAATGTAAAGATTTTCATGTAATTTAGCTTTTTTTGACAGTAAAACGAAGAAGAAACTGAGTTTTCATTATTTACTGGTTATTATGACAGTATTTTACTGAGATTGGGCTGAATGTGGAACTTAAATGATTTTAATGTCCTTGATTGATAAGTCTGAATGTCATATTTGCATTTCACATATTCATCCTCTGGGCCAGGTCGGATCCTTTGGCTGCATGTTTGACGCCTGTAGAACGACAGATGAACCCGGCGTTTGCACTCACACACCTGGTCTACCCCATGGGAGGAAAGGAAAGGAAAGGCTACTTGACTGTTTATACATTTATTGTAGGCAATTCAGCAAAACATAAATATTAATCAATATAAATCATCGGAATAAACTAAAAGATTAAAAAAATTCAGTTCGTTACTTCACTAAACCTCGTTAACCCTTTACCCCAGTTCAGTCCTTTGAATCTTATGAAAAATGTCCCAATAAAAGCTTCGCTCGATGTCCTCAAAGGGAAACAAAAAGAATTTAGTAATCCAAATTAGGAAAAAGGAAAAAAAATCAGAAACTCTGAAATTAGTGCATTAATCCCAGGAAAAAATCAGAAAAGAAAAATAGATCCGTTTAAGGAAGTCTTCTCCAACCGTACTCATAAAAGTCAAACCAATAAGCCCCAGGAAAAAAGGACAAATAAGCAAATCTAAATAAATAATCCAATTTAGGAGGTCTTCTTCAACTGTTTAATGCTGGGAAGAAGGAAAAAGAAAACCCCACAAACACCATCCAAACGCTTTGAAGAACAGACGAAACCGTTTCAGAAAAATGAAGCAAAACCACCGTTTGTTTTCAATGTTTGTTTTTCAACTTGATCAATTTATTCCATTTCTCATGTTTTCACGGCTTAAGTTGATGGTTTTTAACCTTTTCAAAAAACTGTATCCTCCGTATCATCATAAAAATGACATTTTATAACCCAAACATAAAGAGATGAATGCTTTCTTCAGTTGATCATATTCACTGTTGCTGTTCTTTTACATCACTTTTTCTCCCTAATTTTTCATCTTTGTTTCTTTTGATCATTTCCTTTTTCATCTTTACACTGCACATTTAAT
Organism: Ostorhinchus rueppellii; assembly: GCA_030068375.1. Lineage (NCBI taxonomy): Eukaryota > Metazoa > Chordata > Actinopteri > Kurtiformes > Apogonidae > Ostorhinchus > Ostorhinchus rueppellii. Next base: position 2,569,151 of record JAQQZY010000008.1, read on the forward strand.
TCCGTTTTCATACTTTTTTTTTTTTTTTACTTTTTTTTTACTTTTTGTTGAAAAATGAATCATCACTGCTTTTTCCAACATATTTTTAAGTTTAAATTTCCTTTGTTTTTCATTAATTTCTTTTTAACTGAACCTGAACAGTTTAAACTTTCTTTTTAATACTTTTGTTCATTCTTTGCTTTTTATACATATGTACATTCTCTTGTCTGTTTTGTCGTCCTCCCCCCATTTTTGTTTGACTCCTGAGGAGATAGTGTTAAAAATAAATGAACAATAATGTAAAACTATGTAAATAAACCTAAACACTCACAAATATGTTGGAAAAAGCAGTGATGGTGCTTCTTTTTACTTTTTGTCCTTTTTTCAGCATTTGTTCATTTTTAAATAAAAGTGAAGGAGTGCTGCTTCAGAAAACATTCAATCTAAACTAATCACATTCATCTTCTCTGATCTTAGTTTTAATTCATAAAATCTATTGATCCCCGATTTTAAAAAAAAACGCTACATTTATTATATTCATTATTTGTTATTGAAATGTTTGATTTTTCGGTTTTTTTCTGGCTGACCCTGAACGTCTCTGGGCGTCGTTTTTTTTTTTTTTTTTTTTTTGTTCTTTATTCTGACGTTGAATAAACCGATCAACTGTTGGATTCATCGATAAGTCTGTTCAGGTGAGTGCCGTGTGTTGTGCGGGTTTTGCGGAGCGTTTGCGTCAGTTCTCTGCGTTGCGCCGTTCCGGTGCGTTGCGTTGTGGTGCGTTCACGGACCGGGGGGAAACCCGGTGATGTCAAAGCTGATGTAAAACCGGGGAATCCTGCGGATCTCCGGAGCCTCTGCGGTAAAAACGCAAACCAGAGTCCGCAGGTGTGCTGGTCCCGGTGCGTTCAGGGCCGGTCGGTTCAGTCCCGCTCCCGCTGCGGCCCCCCCACCCCCACCCCCCACCCCCCACCCCCCGCGTCCAGACCCGCACGGAGACGCACGACTCCGCACGACGTGAGCCAGGATTCACCGGGGCCGGGGTTTCCTCACCGCCTCACGGATCCGGTTTATTCGAGCTGGGTGGAGTCAGACCCGAACCTCCGAACCCGAACACCGCCGGTGCATCCCAGGTAGGTCCGCGGAGCCGTTCCGAACCGAGCCGCGCTGCTTTTTCCGCGGATTTCCTTCGAGCTCCGCCGTTTTCCGCCGCTTTATCCGCGTTAGGAGGCGGATCAGGGGGGGGGGTTCGTGGCGGATCCAGGGCCGTAACGGGGGTCCAGCCGGACCGGCACCGGGGGATCCGCACCCACGAACCGCGGCGGCGGACGGACGGAGAACCGGGTCCAGGGTTAAAGACTGAACCGACACGGACAGGCCCGGAGCCCCCCCGGATGAGAGCCTCCAGACGGACACTGAGCCCCGAGGATTTGGGGGGGGGTTCGGAGCCTCATGGTCCACGTCCAGACATGGTCCGGTTCGGATGCTGGAACCACATAGATGAACAATGGGCTCTGACCGGTACCGGGATCCCGAAGACAGCCCGGTCCGGGAGGTCACCAGGCCCGGTCCGGATCAGAGGCCCGGAGGGTGCGGAGGACCGGACCGAGCCGATCTGGACCCGGTGATGATGAAGGAGCAGAGCTGAGGTCCGACTGTGGCGATATGAGGCTCATGTCGGTTCGGTTCGGTTCGGTTTCCGTCCCGATAATGATCAAAGCTGTGAACATGTGACAGATGTTTTTCACATGAAAAGGAAGAAGTGATCCGGTTTTATATTTAATCAAAAAACAAAAAAAACTCAATTTACTTCCATTTAATTTTACAACTAAATCACAAACATTTACTGAAATTTCCAGTTTTTTTCTCTGATTTCTTTTGTTTTTTTCCTATTTTTCATGTTGTATTGATTAAAAAAATAATTCACAAAAAATACATTTCAATGTTTTTTTCTTATTTCATCTGTTTAAAAAAAATGAAATCCTAAACTCTATGAACAGACGTGACCGTGTTTATTGTGAAATTATTATTTCATGACACAAATGACATAAATCTCACTTATTTCTGTTTCTTAATTCTTCATAACAATAATAATAATAATAATAATAATAAGCATTTGACAAAAATAGAACCAATGAAATGTTTGTTGAACTTCAGTAAAAACAGGAGGAAAATGAAGTAAAACAAAACTATTCTGCATTTTATTTTGAAATCTAAAACAAACCTAGGAAAATGTCCAATTACAACCAAACGATAAAGAATCTCATGTTTCATTTAAAAACGTTAATGGAATAAGACGGAAAATGTACAGTCGTGTCTCATGAACCGTCTCTGCTGACGTCGAAGGGGAAAATATTCCAAAATGTAAAATTCTATCGTGATAATGATCGTAGTTTCAGCCGCTGTTTGACCATCTTTAACCCTTTAATTATTGCTTATTTTAATAAACTCAAACCCATCGACTTCACTGTCATTAAGGGAAAAAAAGTACAATAAAAATGGGGGGGAAAGCTTCGGTTTCTAGAGATGAAAACAAAATAAAATCCAACAAATGAAAGAATTGTTTTCTCTGAAAACAGAAACACAATAAAACAGCTGCCATATGATCCAAAGTTCTATTGTGATCATTGTAAATGCTGTAAATCGTGATAATTATTTTTTTTTAAACCTGGCGACAAACTGCTGAATGCGCTGCAGCGTCGTCTTTAAACTCGTCTGTGAAATAAAATGGAGCATCGTCGACATAAAGGATCCATTGAAGGGACTAAAAGGTTGTGGCACAGAAATGGCATCTGTGAGGGGGGGGTGAAGATGGAGCCTCAGGGTGGGGGGGTGGGGGTTGTGTATTAAATGCATGGTCATTGAGCTAACGTGTCGCCTTTGTGGCCCCGCCCACTCTCACAGGAGCAACATGAAGGACGGCATCGCCAACAACAGCACGGCGAGCATCTCCCAAGCCCGGAAAGCAGTGGAGCAGCTGAAGATGGAGGCCTGCATGGACCGGATAAAGGTAGGACAGGGGGTCAGGGGTCACCATGGCAACGGAAGACACGCCTTCACTCATCCCAAACCTGGAATGTTTACATTAAACAGAAAAACAGCAAGATATTAACAGTAAAAAGTGTCAAAAATAGATGACGAAAGCAGAAAAAATGGTTAAAAAAATAATAATAAAAATAATAATAATAATAATAATAATAATAGTAATGGAAACGGTCAATTTCACCAACATTTGATGAAAAGAAAAAAAATGAGAAAATATGAACTGAAGGATTATTTTTTATCATCTTTTGACCAAATTCAACCTGTTTTTTAACTTGTTCAGTTTTAATCCATTAAAACCATAAATGATGTGCATTTGACATCGTTTCTATGAATATTTTATTTTTAATTAATTTTTTTTTAATTTTAATTTATTTTTTAATGAATTTCTTTATTTTACTGTTTGGTTTTTTTTGTTTTTTAATGAATGTTTAACTGACACAAACAGTCAGGAGTAAAAAATACAAGAAAACAGACGATTAAAGTAGAGAAAACATTCAAACAGAAGGATGGTGGAGGTCGAAGCCTCAGCACATGAACACAAACAGACGCTCCGAGTAAATATTGTCTAAAAGGTGACGGGGACGCGTGTGCAGCTCAGTGATGGAGGAGGAACGTGTTAACAATCCAACTGAATGAAGCGAAAATGAGCTTTTCTGTCGGATCAGCTGTTTCGGATGAAGCCGCACCACTTTAGTCTAAGTTTTATTCTGAAAAGTTTAGTTTCTGGACATAAACTCATCATTTCCTTCAGACTTCGTCCACGTCTTCGGTCGATCATGTTAAAATCGGACTCTGAACCCGTTTATTTCAGTCGTGTTATCAACTTAAAGCTGTAAAACGTCACCTTTGTCCCTTAAACGATTGTCAGTGAGTGAACTCCATGTCCCATCATGCATCTGTTCTGTTACTGAAGGAAAGCTCCAGGAGGCTCACTGTAGGGACATCTAGTGGTGAAACGGCAGAATTACAACCACCTGACACCAGCCTCATCCTCCACGACGGAGGAAACAGACAAAAAACCAACAAAATAAAAGAACAAGAAGAAGAGGCGTGTCCTGAGCAGCAGCACGAACACCAGGCCGTCGTATTTATAGGAAACAATAATAATAATAATATTCATCTGCATTAGTTTAACGGATCCTCTGGAATCAGATGATTTAACAACTTCAATCTTCACTTTCATTGATCACATTACAAAAACTCTTGTCCTTCAGGCGGATCGGTGCAGCGTCTGCAGTGATGCAGTCGTTGTATCGGTCTGTCGTGGTGAAGAAGGAGCTGAGCCCAA
>JAQQZY010000008.1:2820243-2831364 GCA_030068375.1 Ostorhinchus rueppellii
GAATGACTTCATCCACAGTTTTATTTTTGCTCGTTTGTTTTTCCTGTCGAATCTTAAGTGACTTTTGGCAAAAAAGGGAAGTGTTTCTCTGAGCGATGCATCATCCTTCAGAAGCTGAACGTGGCAGCGATGGCGGCGGCGAGCAGAGGATTCGGCCGCAGGCGATAAAGGCTCCAAACATCTGTTTTGCTTCATGAAATCAGAAAAAGCAAAGACACAGCATGAATTATTCAGCGTCCTGGGCTGATGTGCTGATTAGGACTGGAGGTGGTTCTAGGGTTTTTTTTTGGGGGGGGGGGTTCAGACGCTAATATGTCGACTGCCAACAAGTGAAAGGTGGTGATGATGTGTACGATGCCTGCAGGGCATCAGCGCTAATAATGAATCTGAAGAGAACGAAGCCGGTTTGATGAAGCAGGAAATAAAAACAAACAATGAATCTGAGAACGAACCCGAAAACTGACGACGGAATTAAAGATGAAACGACGGAATCATCAGGATTTAATGGCACTTCCTTTCATGTCACATCAGGATCATTTTCTGTGTAATTCAACAGGCGTTCATGTATATTTATTATAAAACATAAAACTTTATTCTGATTTTCAACATTTTATCAGTAGAATCAGTTCAAATCAATAACAATCTACAATAGAATAAAACAAACACTAAACCATGAAATCAGAAACTACTGGCATTTTTTTTTACTATGTTTTCTTCTTTCACAAATGATTGAATCATCTGTTTTTTCAAAAATCAGCTTTTAAACTTTAAAGAAATAATAATTTAACATTTATTGGGACAATTTTCACCATCCAAACAAAAAAAGGAGAAAAAGCTGAACTAAATCACAGACATGTTTTAGTCATTTTGTGTATTTAAGATTGTTTTTCTTAAAAAAAAAAAAGTTTATTCATTTATTTATTTTTGCCAATTTTTACCTCATTTTTTCCGCCTCAGTGTAAAAACTCCAACTTTAACTGTAAAAACCCACAGATTTAACAGATAAAATAATCACTAAATCATGAAATCACGGGCGTCTTGGAGTCATTTTGTGTCTTTTTCCTGTTTTTTGGTGTCATCTCCACTTTGTTTTTCTCTACTTTTGACCGTTTTTCCTCCGTTTTTCCTCTTAAATCTCCACTTTGAACTGTAACTGATCTGACTTTTATTGGGACGATTAACTGACATGAATGTTTTGATGATGACATCGACTCTGATCCTTTAATAGAAGTTGTCAGTCGTTGTATTTTTATCCAGGTGAGCAGGTTTGTCGAGGTCGACTGAAACGCCGTCGTTCTGCCAAAACAAACCACCCGAACCTGACGAGGGAACGGAGAGGAAGCGACCGGCGACTAAACTCTCATTGTGGAATTTGACTTTCAGTGGTTTGTGGCCAAACCCAAACACAATCATCTTTGTTTTGTCGGTTCATGACATTAAAATTCCATCGTGTCGGAGTCACACATCAGAGCATGATGTGGTGAAACAGCTGCTCAGGCAGAAAGTTGAGTCAGTAAACGCCTCACGGCTGACGAGGTGGACCTAATTGAGTCATAGAAAGCATTTACAGTCCTGGAGAAAAGAAATTCACCTCAATATTAGAATTTTAAACGGAAAAACAGAGGACAAGCAACGTAAATGAGACAAAAACAAGATGAAAATGACAAAATAAAATGCATAAAAGACAAAATGAGAAAAAACAACAGCTGTGAGTTCACAATCATTTTATGATTAATGTGTTCATTTATGGTCATTTCATTTGTATTTTGGTAATTTTGTTTATTTTGGGAATTTTTTTTTCTATTTTGTTCATTTTGTCCATTCTTTTGTTTGTTTTTACTCATTGTGTTGACTATTTCACTGTTTTTGCTGAGTATTTTGTTCCTTTGTACGAAAGTCAACAGATGTTCTGCCTTTTGTTTTCATCTCGTGTCGTTTGTGTTGATCCTGGCGTTGTGTGCGTCACAATAAGCATCCGTGTGAAACTCAACAGTGGAACCAAAGTTTAATGGCAGCGAAATGAAAGACCAATGACAGCGTCAGTAAAATAATCGACACCTGGAACTGGAAAATGGAAGGAGTGGGAGGAGCATTCTGCTGTCACTCATGTGCACCAGCTGTTGAATCCAAACGAACAGTCGCTTCATTCAACAAACAAACTCGCTTCCTCTTGGTGAGCGTTTACGCCGCCACTGAAGCCCCTCCCACAGCGTGGAGGTTGAACTCAGGTGTCACCGTCTTGGCAGGATGAGCGCGGCGTGAAAACTGGCATGTTGACGCCTTCGTGCCTCCGTCACGCTGTTCACAAGGTGCCCTGGAGGAGTGTCACAACGCATTCTTCTCACTTAGCCAAGCTCGGCGCCGTCACACTCCGGGTCGCCGGAGTCGGACGGCGTTCCCCTCCCGCCATCTGTCACTTTTATTATAGTGGCATGCAAAAGTTCTTCCAGCCCTGAGCAGGGCCGTCGAACTGGGTCAAACTGGGTGGAACCGGGTTTCATTTCTATCGATAATAACACTTTGTATTTTCACTTTATAATGACAACAACAAAACGCACGACACTTCACCGTCACGTATCTGAGATTTAACGGTTTCTATGGCAACTTGAGACCCAGAACTGTGTGCAGGAGGGGTCAGTCTGGAACCAGAACCCAGTCAGTTCAACCCAAACCAACACTTTGTTTCCACAGACGGCATCCGTCACAGAAGAAAGTCTAAAACCAGCATAAAAGACAATAAAATGAACTAAAAGATGGATTGAATTAGCTAAAAGATAATGAAACCAAACTAAAAGATGCTAAACCTGATGAATGTACGGTTAAAGTCCAGTCAAACCAAACGAAGAGATGGTTTTAAAACACTCAAACTTGGTAAAAACCAGTTTAAAAGACAGTGAAACTAAATTTAAAGATTGAAAACACAGGTCTATATGACATTAAAACCAAACATTTAGTTAAATCAGACTCAAACACGGTTAAACTCGACCAGGGACCACCCTCAGATACCCTCAGAACCATTTGGACCCGTTTCCCACACAAAAGAAAAGCCCCGGAGCCGAACCTTAAAACTCTGAATAAAACATATCGTTTAAAACACAGAGAAAAAGAATGAATATTTATGAACCATAAGACAAATAAATATACAGTGAATAATAATGTAAACTGTAGATCCTCAGCATGTTTAACAGATCATGTGAGTCTGTGTCATGGCTTTAATAGTGAATAAGAAATAAATGTGAACGACAGAATCTACAAAGTAGGAAAAGTGGAACAAACATTTGTCTTGTTGACGTTTGATTACGATTTATTTAAAAGAAAATATGGAAAGGGTGTGTTTTAATTTTATTATACAAATATATTTATTTATTTATTATGTTGTATTTTTTGTGTGTAATTTGGTGTTCCCTCCAGCAGACAGTGCCCTAGACAGCTGCCTGTGTCGCCTGTACCCAGAGCCTCTGGACTTTAACAATGCATTATTAACACTGGGGTTGACATGAGGCTCATTTTCACAGGCTTCAGCTAAATATTAGTGGCAGTTCTTGTGCTTTAGTTCCATTTCTCTCACCCATTCCTCTGCTCTATCATCTCCACTGTCGGTGAAACTGGACAGGAAGTGGAAGTGTTTAATAAATGATTCCAAATGATGGTTCACAGACACATCTTCATCCATCCCTCTTTTTTTCTTAACCATGCTGTGCACTGTCATGTCCTTTATGGGTCTGCACTGAGTCGGTTTAAGAGCGAAAAAAGTAAAATTACAGTATGAAAAGGTTTACATCTACAAACTATCCTTTCCAATGTGAATAACATGAACAAACTGAAAAAAAAGTGCAATTTTAACAACATTCTGCCTCAGTTTATCATTTACACATGTACATTATAACTTATAGATCACAGTGGATCTACAAATACGCATAACATTTAATAACAGAACAGGCAGAATATTGGTCAAATTGTATTTACTTCTTAAGGCATTTCAGGTTATTCACTTTTTTTTTGCAAAATTGTACTTTGTTTTAGTGTGAATACATGAAAATGTTTACATTTACAAAGAAAAATTATCCGTTATCATTATTTATATATTGTTATGATAGTATTTTACTGGTCCCGCCCACTTGAGATTGAATTGATCTGAATGTGGAATCTGAATTAAAAGGATTGTTCATATCTTAGTGTAATTTTTGCATTTTACAGATTCATCCCAAGGGCCGAACTGGACCCTTTGGCAGGCCGGATCTGGCCCCCAGGCCGCATGTTTGACACCTGTGCTTTATAACGTAGTGTCAGTTTCTGTTCTATATATACTGTCCATTTCCTCCATAGATCTTCACATGTTGCTCTTTCTTATCATGTATGTAAGACTCTCCATGGTGTGAATTTCTTCTACATTGTCTCCAGTTTTTTAGGGTTGGGGGGGGGTCTTCTTTGTACCATTTTCGTGCGATGGCTTTTTTAGATGCTGCTAGGAGGATTTGAATCAGATATTTATCTTTACTTGGTTTGTCTGTTCCTGTTATATGACCTAAATATAACACTGAACATGTCTTTGGTAGTTTGTATCCCAGAATTTTCCCACTAAGACACAGGTGTCAAACATGTGGCCCGGGGGCCAAATCAGGCCCGCCCAAGGGTCCAATCTGACCCCTGGGATGAATTTGTGAAATCCAAAAATGACACTGAAGATGTTAACGATCAAGGATGTTCAAATGATTTTAGGTCCACTCAATGTAAAGTGGGTCACATCAGTAAAATACTATCAGAATAAACTATAAATAATGAAAAATGCACATTTTCCTCTTTGTTTTAGTGTAAAAAAAGGAAAATTATCCAAAAATGTTTACATTTACATACTAACAAAAAAACAAAAATTTTCTTAATTATGTGGAATTTTAATCATATTCTTCCTGTTATTTAATATTTAGTGTATTTGTAGATCCACTGTGATCTCTAAGTTGTGATTCTCACGTATAAATGATAAACTAAGGCGTAATATTAACATTGCACTTATTTTACTTATAAGAATTTTCAGGTTCTTCATACTTGTTCATGTTATGTTCCAGTACAGTTCATAGATGTAAACATTTTCATTACGGAGTTTTACGTTTTTTCACCCAAAACTTCTTATCCTATTATTTATATTATTTCACTGGTCCGGCCCACTTTATACCATATAAGGCTGTATGTGGAACTGAACTAAAATGAGTTTGACAGGCTTGGAATAAGACATGGTTTTAAAAGACTAAAAGGGAAGAAACTAGTATAAAAGACAATAAAAATAAACTAAATGATGGAAAAAAATTTGCTAAAAGATAATAAAACTAAAAAAATCCAACTAATAAAATCTAATAAAAACAGAAAGAATCTAAAATAAGAACTAGTTCATATTTATAATGAAGGTGTGTTTGTTAATGCAGATAAATACCAATGAAACCATCTTAAAGTCCCTTCAGTTGCAGCTAAAATATCCCTTTAAACACGAACCGTACGTTCTTGGGCTTTTTTTGGACTCCATGTTCTGAGGTGTTTGTAGAACCGCCTCCGCTTCAGCGTTTCCTGTTAATCACTGAAAACGGTGGCAGTCGTGGTCGACCTCGTCTAGTTTCTAGTTTCATGATGACATCAGAGCTTCTGAAGCAGACAAATATACAAACCTGAGGACGTTTACAGTCGACGCGTCATTTCTCTGGAAGAAACTGGACTTTCACCACATTTAACGGGACCACGTTAATACTGAGCTGAATATGAGTGAACGTTTGCACATTTTATCATATAAAGTGTCTGTTCATTCAGTTCACAGCAACAATTATCATCAGAAAAATCCAATTAAAGGCAAATGTTTTGGAAAATTCAGTGAAATAAAAAAAAACTGACATTTTTTATAAGGATTGAAAATTAAGTCAAATTGATAAATACACTGATTTAGATTCTGATAATTATGACGATAAATGTAAAAAATGAGGTTGAGTTTTGAGTAAATGTTGAAAGTTGATGAAATTATTCTAAAAACACAAAAATAAGACAAAAAACCCACAATAAAACAAATAATTTTGAGCTTATTTTTGCAGATTTTCTATATTTAATTTTAATTTTGTGAAACCAGTGCGACTTTTATTGTCATTAAACTCACAATGACATAAAACATGGTTATTTGTGACGTTTAACTAATGAAATGAAGAAAAACACAAATAAACCTCAAAGACAAAAGGATTTTATTATAACTTTGAACTATTTTAACTCCACATCATATATAATTACTCACAACTACAATTTTGCACATTTATTTAATATTAATCATATATTGTCTCGTACATATTGTGCCAATTTTGGTTCTAATTTTGTGTCGTAATATAATTACACGTGTACGTATGTTACAACAAATAAAAGAAGAACTGACGCAACAACGAAATGTATGAAGGTCAGTCTGTTGGAAGAGAGCCTTTGAATATATATATGTATATATTCAATCTATATGTTTGTATGTTCACAGTTTTATGTACAGTATGTTTATATATGTAGACTATTTATTTATTTATTCTGTTGTATCGATAACTTCTTTGCTGCTACTTTTATTCTACTTCAGTGGAGCCAATGGAACATCCAAGAATTTCAACCCTGAGGATAAAGGATCCTGGTTCTGCTTCTGATCCTGGTTCTGGTTTCCAGTTGGTCCTGCTGCTCTCAGACCACTCAAACCAGCGGCTGTTGGATCTGCTGTGGTCGTGTTCGTACTGGCGGTCGACCATGAGCGTCACATGTCAGTGCGGCGTCCGATCTGGCCTGAGGTGCCATGGGGCTTAAAGGCCGGCGCTCAGTGGAATGTATGATGGGATGGCGCATAAATCAGACTGAATGAGTTCCATCTCAGATAAGATGGCCGCCGTCATCTGCTTCCATTTGGACTGCGGCCACTCGGCGCACACAAGATCCATTAGTGATCGGCCGATAAAACCCATCAACCTCCACCTCTGAGGCCCGTGTCCGTCCTGTCTGGACCCTTTCATGACTCGTGTCGCTTCGTTTCATTGGTCAGGCGGCGTCTTCTAAAGCGAACGCCGACCACATGTGGGCGCGGCTGGAGCGTCCATGGAGGCCATTGGACGGTGGAACCGTTTGACGTGTCACCTTGGAGATGGCAGTTGACAGCTGTTCCGTCCTCACTCTGGGTTTAATTGGTGGGGAAATTAGCCTGACCTTGACAGCGGCGGCAGAAGCAGCGCGGCTGATGAGCGCCGCCGCCTCGAATGACATTGTTGTAATTTTCGACAGCAGCAGCAGCAGCAAACACTGAGCATTAATTATACGGTGGAATGTGCCTGGTGCAACAGACACGCTCACTGAATACTTATGTAAGCTGTCACTCCAGTCTCCATGGCAACGCGCAGCATTCTAACACACGCCTCCTCCCATCCACCTCCCCTCAAGTGGGCTGTTTCCATGGAAACCAGGCAGCTGCCTTTGATGATGGCTCTCATGCAACGACACCCACTGATAACAGCAGATACTCAGAGAAGAGAGGATGGATGGAGGATGGATGGAGGATGGATGGAGGATGGATGGAGGATGGATGGATCTCTTGATGCTGGTTGTTGTTGTTGTTGTTTCTGTTGTTGTTGTTATTGTTGTTGTTGCTAAAGTTACTAATTTCTTTATGTCTTAATTTCTTAATAACTTAATGGGTTTTTCCTTATTCCAGACATTTTGAGGTTTTTGTTTACCTGACATGTTTCGGCGCCATTAAGTTGTTGTTGAATTCCGTCGAACCCTCAGGTAAACTGTGTTTCTTTGCTGCTCATTCAGTCGTTCTCTGCGTCTTTGCTCTGATTGGTCGAGTCTTTCAAAGGTCCGTTTTTATGGAACACATGCATGAAACAAAGCTGTGGTTCCTGAACTTCTCTGATGATGTCATCATCTTCTCCAGAGTTCCACAGTCGCTGCTGTGGAACGCTGTAAATCCTGCTCACACTCAGGTTTACTCAGCTCCTTTATAAACTCACGTCTGTCGGTGTGTTTCGTGGTTTGAAGTGTCATCCTTAATGGAACTGTCTTTATGCTCCTGTGATGGACCAGTGAAGCATCACCTGATTTGCCTTTAATATGGTCCAAACTTAGTCTGGCAGCTAAACTATCCATGAACTGGATCGTCTGGAATCAGACCAATGACAGAGCTGAAGCCTGTGGGTGGAGTCAACTGCTGTCCTTCAAACTGTTCCTGCTCGTAATAGGCCAGTTCTAGGACCAATCAGAGACAGCGACAGTGTGAGGTATTCAGAGTTGCAGGTGGATCAGCTGGTATATTAGACTGTTACCGTGGCTACAGCAGATCCATCCTTCTTTAAACCAGTTCTTCTTTTAAACTAAAGCCCAAGTCCAACTGGAACAAAAGCCCATTCAAACAGGGCGCGGTTCGTTAGCCACACCCACCTTCGTTGCTCTGTATGGTTGTTCTATCTTGCCCTCACACAGCCCTGTCGTCATCGTACAAAGCCCCGCCACAACGACTACTGCACAGACAGAGCGTTCTGATTGGTCCAACACACTTTGTGTCAGACCAATGATGGACGATGGACTCCTACTGTGTGTTGGTAGAACACAAACTCGGAAGAACATTTTCTGCTGCTAGGTGGTCTAGATTTCTAGGCTCATCCGAACCTCCTTCAAACTCCAGCTTTATCCTGATGTTCCATCAGGGCATCACATTTCCCATCATTCCTTTGGGTTAATTTAAACATAAAAACTCCTTGGCTCTTGTTCGAAGGCTGGATGAAGGTGAATGTGTGGATGTTCTCAGTGGTCATCAGCTTCGTCAGGTGGGTTCTTTCTCTATGTCAGGGCTGTCAAACTCATTTTGGTTCAGGGGCCAGAGTCAGTGGGATCTGAAGTGGACCGGACCAGTACAATAATAACTAGAAAAGCACTCAGAGTGCAGACCTCCGCCAAGATAGTGTTTGTATTTGTTTTTAAGGTAGTGTTTGTACTTTCCTCCACTAGATGGTGCCGAATGACCTCATAATTAACTCTGCTCCACCATGCCCTATCACATTGATAAAGAATCCATTTTAAAAATTCCTGGATCCAGACGGTGATCCGGATCGCCTCCAAAATGGAATCATCTCTGCCTGGACCCAGAGCGGACAGGTCCTGAACATTTCATCCAAATCTGTCCATAATTTTTTGAGTTATCTTGGAAACAGACAAACAGACAGACAGAAAAACAGACAGACAGACACCGATGAAAACATAACCTCCTTGGCGGAGGTAATAAATGAATAAGAATCCAACATTTTTCTGAAAGTTAAATGACATTATGAAAATGTAAAAAATACAAAGAACCTGAAATATTCTTTCTTTTTAAAGTGCACTGTCAGCAGTACTCCAGCCCTGCTTATTAATTACAACATTGGATCTACAAATGCACAAAACATTATTAACAGGCTAAACTGCTCAAATTGCACTAAAGACATTTGTGGTTCATATTTGTTCATTTTATTGTGACAGGATAGTTATATTAATAATATTAATAGTTTTATAGCATAATTTGACTTTTTCCACATTAAACCAAGGAGCAAATTTGGGGTTGTCGTTATTTATCGGGTATTTTGTTCTTATTTTACTTGAACACTGAACACCTTTGACTGTTAATATTTTGTAAATTCATCCCGTGGCCTGGACTGGACCATTTGGTGGGTTGGTCTTGGCCCATGGGCCTTATATGTGACACCTTTACATGAATGAACAACTACACCCTGAAAATGACAAGTTTTGATGACTCCCGTACCTTTATTCTTTGTTTTCTTTTCAGTTTTACAACACACGTCCACATGTTCCACAGACACAATGTCCTTCCCAACATTATTTTGCAGATATTGTGTCGACCAATGGATCCATTTGAGGAACCGGGAGACGTTGTGTCTGTGTTCCACAACATTAGTGGGTGAGTGGACATGGGTCGGACTTGGTGGACTTCGGTCTGGTCTCCTGCTCATTCAAACGTGTGCTGTCGTGGAACCAGGGTCCAGCAGGTCTGTCCTGTGGTGGTTTAAACACATACATGGGTCCTGGTGGTTTGTCTTAAAAAGTGACTCCTACATATGGATAAGATCTGGTTTCTGGTACTTCAGGTCCTTGGAATCATTCGTCTGTTTGCTGAACTCCTCTTATTGGCTCTGGGATGTCATCGTGTCAGATGCATCATCAAGTCTTTTCCATATTTCTGTTGTTTCCTCTAATATCTGGTTGTATTTGACCAGTAAAGACGACTTTAGAACCACGGAGCCAAGGGTGAAGCGGACTCGCCAGTGTGTCCGAGTCCCCAGGTCGAACCAAACCATTACTCTGCTCCAAGCCTCATTGCAGAAGCAGCAGCCAGAGTCTGTTCATCTGTGGACAATTCAGGACTCGGCCTAAAGAAAATCCAACCCCCATGTGAGGACGAAGACCAACTAGACTCAAGAACCTGCTTTTCTATCAGATCCAGCTCCCAGTAGCTCCGTTCCTTGGAACCGTTCGTCTGTTTATTTCATGATTCTGGTTCTTTTTGCATCATCAGGTCATTTCCATATTTCCGTTGTTTCCTCTGAAGTCTGGTCGTATTTGACCAGTAAAGACGACACTAGGACGTTCACAACAGCTGCAGAGCTTCTGTTACAAACAACAACATGTACAAACATTTACCCACAGCATCCATATAAACCGCACCAATGGAATGTCTCTGATTGGCTGCTTAGCGAAGGGGGCCGTGATTCTGGAGGTGGAGCCTACAGGGAGGCGTCGTCTTCCACAGCTGCTAACATTAAACTCCTCCTGGTTCTATCGATGCTGTTCATGTTAGCGTCATTTCAACCGCTTTACTATTATTTATGAAAAAGCTCCATGTCTCCCACTCCTTTAATCCCACTGGTCGACCATTCTTTTAGAAATGATCTGCTTGAAATTAAGGCTGACCTTTAGAATGTCCGAGTATTTCTATGAGTGAACTGTAAAGGGTTACAGACCCTGTGGGACACAGATGTCAAACATGCGGCCCAGGGGCCAAAACCGGCCTGCCAAGGGGTCCAGTCTGGCCTGTGGGATGAATTTGTGAAATACAAAAATGACACTGAAGAGATGAATAATCAGTTT
>JAQQZY010000008.1:3337541-3352161 GCA_030068375.1 Ostorhinchus rueppellii
TGGGATAGGCTCCATGTGACCCCCGTGACCCTAGTGAGGAGAAAGCGGGGATAGAAGATGGATGAATGAATGAATGTTTGAATTAATTTATGCGTCATTTGTCATTTGACATCCATCCTCAACTCAACCAAATCCCCGCTGCTGTAAAATCTCACTCTGAACTCACTTCAAAACTTGAGAGCCCTGCCTAAGACCAATCTGCTATGGGTGACCCTACCAGGGGCAAAAAGCCCCCGACAGTACAGCTCTGAGGGTCATTAGAGCACTCAAACTCCTCCACCATGATAAGGTGGCGGTTCAAGGAGGAGATGTTGAATTGTATTTTGTGTTTTTCTAAACCCATCCTGTCCTATTGTTTTGTAGGTTTTTATTGTATTGTTCTGTGTCGTACAGTTTGGTTTGGTAACGTGTTTTGTGGTAATGTGTCGTATTGTTTGTATGTTATCGTATCATAAGGTTTCTGACTGTATTGTAATGTTTAATTTCTTCCACTGAACAGATTTTTGATGGACAGTCGGATCCGTCTGTGGACATCACAGATCAGAAGAATTAACTATAATTAACACTGCAGTGGGTGGACGCTGTCGGGTCCCACCTGGTCCTGGTCTTACCTGGTCTGTGTCCTGGTTTGTTGAGGCCAAATGTCTGAAGTGGTTCAGCAGTTGTTTGTTCAGGTTCTGGTTTTTGTTTATTGGTGTGTCCAGTTCATCTTCATCATCATCAGCCAGGCCTTGGTACCGGACCTCTGTCAGAACACCTGAACCAGGACCAAAACATCAAGACCAGACTCACCTGAGCCACAAACACCTGAACCAACAGGTCTCACCTGCCAGTTTTCTTCTTTGCCTCCAGCGGCTGCAGGAGTAGGACGCCCAGCGGGCGGCGGCCTTAACTACAGCAGAGACCGGAGATCTGGATCCACAAGGACCTGCAGGTACCTGCTGAAGACCCACAGAGACCAGTTACAGATGGAGACCTGGACCCATGAAGATCCAAAGAGACCTGAAGGCCCACAAAAACCCAGTCATAGAGACCTGGGGCCTCATGTACAAAGGGGACGTACGCCCAAAAACCCTGCGTACGTCCTTTTCCACATTCACGTCCAGATGTTCACAGACTGAACTGACCGTGGGAATGTGCGCTGCTTCTCAACTCTAACTCTTACCAACTCTACAGCTGGTGTTCACACGGTTCTACTGCTTTAGAACCTTTGGAGACACTTATCGGTGAAACTAGGAAACAGTTCATAATGTGTTAAAGCTCGTTCCTCAGAGTGAAGAACACATCAGAGAAACACAGATGAACAATGAACACAGACACACAGTTCTACTGCCACAGCAGCACATCCAACAGCAGAACCAGAACCAGAGCCTGGACCCACCAGTGCCAGTCCTTCCATCTGAACAGGATGTGATTTCAACCCCATAAACAGAGCAGAACACTGAATTCACCTGTTGATAAATGCATTTCATGTCATATTCATGTCTGTGAAAACATTTAGAAGTCGGTCCAGTTGCTCCTTGATGCCGCTGATTGTGCTCCGATGCCCCCCCGACTCCTGTGAGCACGGACCCATGCCTGTAGGACGGGCTGTTGGACCAGAGGAATCCCACGGTCTGTGACAGACTGGGCCTGTGTCTGACTGTCTTCTGTCTCATTGTCTTTGTGAAATAATAAACTGAGTAATTAAACATGCGCCACAGTCTTTTATTTCCACTGTGATCTGATTATTATCTGACCTGTAGAATGAACACATGTGGGACTTGCATAAATATTAAATATATATTTACTTGGGGCTGATCTGATCCTCTGTCAGACCAGTGTCACTAAGGAGAGGGAGGAGTCTGGTGCTCCAGCGTATGCGCTCAATTCCAGCTGATTGGGATGAACAAAGGAAGTGTGTTTGGGTTCAGGCATACGCAGTTTGGTTCATCTGGATTTTTTTGTGTGTCCGGACAAATCTAGATTTCAGCGTCCGCCAGGTTTCAGTATGAAATCCACACAAGTCTTTGTACATGAGGCCCCTGGACCCATAGAGACCCGGCTACAGTTTCTTCTGATCTCCTGGATGTGGTTTAATCTAAAGATTCTGATCCAAAAACCATCTACATCTGAACCTGAACCAGATCAAAGTCAGTCTTGACTTAAAGTCCAGATCAGATCCAACCTCAGAGAAACAACCTTTTTTCAGGATGTGGTTGGACATGTGACACCTGTCCAGTGTAATAGGTGACCCACCTGTGGGTTGGTCAGAGTCCAGGTCTGGTCCTGGGTTAGCCGGTCTGGTTCTGCTTTAAACTGATGAACCAGGATCAGTCACAGAGTGAACTGAATCATGTGACTGGTGTTTACTCTGCGTAAATAAACTGGGTCATGTGACCGTCAGAGTCCAGGTAAACCCACCTGTCGGATACCGGTCACCTGGACTTTCATCAAATACACCTCCTATACTTGTACAGTTCTGATAGTTTATGCTCAGACTATGGTGGTTCTGGTTCTGACTCACCTGAACCGGGTTGGTGGCTTCTTTCAGCTCCAGGTCCAGTCCTGGATTCTTCAGACCATATAAGGTGGACTGGGAGCTCCTCTTCATCTTGAGATCTAAAACCAGGTCAGACTCTGTTCCTTCAGGATGTGACGGGTCGGGTTCTGACAAACAGTCTGATCCAGATCGTTTTGGATTCTCCTGCTTGTCTTCAGTGGTTCACAGTGATCAGCTGCTGCCCTGCTCAAAGGTCCAAAGGTTCAGGTCTTATCAGACTGGGAGGGTCCGAGTCCTGGTCTTGGTCCCAGTTTTTATGACTTATGTTTTCAACTGTTCAGTGTTTTTTCCAAACTTTACCTTTAGTTGAAAAAAGCTCAGATCAGAGTCAAAATAAACAGAATTAATGCGACAGAAGCTGTAAATCTGAACAAACATTCACCATCGAATGAACTCTGATTATATTTTCAATTTATTTCACTTTCATAGATGAAAAACAGAGTCTGATTTGACATGAAGTTAAATCATAATTTTATAGAATTAAAAGCAACATGATGTTAAATAAAGAAAATAGAAAAGACAGAAAACAGCCATGAACACACAGGAGTTTGGACACAGGATCCATGTTATTTTTTCATGTCTATAAATACCTTTGTTATGTCTGCTGTCATTATAACATTAATATTATAATATTGGGTTTTCTATTAATTCTATAGATTTATCCTCAAACCAGAATAAATACTGAGGTTTAATTCGTGTTTAATAGTTTATTGTGAGATTTAATTAAGAAATAAATGAGTGAATTAAAGTGAACAAGCAGCGTCCTCTAGTGGACATTAGCAGGAGTTACTTCACTCACTGTTAAACACTTTTTATCCATTGTTGTTCATATTTTAGTTTAGAAACTATGTTTAAATGTAATGAGTCCAAACCAGATTTTTTTTTAAACAAAGATGAAACTGTTTTATCATGTAGTTTTATATTTCATATTTATTAATGAAAACAAATGTAACTGAAGACATAATCATAATTTGAGTAAAGATGAGAACAGTTCAGTTGTAAAACCAGACTCAATATCAGTTTATAAAAAGTCATAAATGTTTAATAAATGTAGTTATTAAAGTGTGAATGAGTGAGAGTTCAGTTGGATTTGGTGTAGTTACTCATGCTGACCACCAGAGGGTGCTGCTCACTCACAACCTGTTTATTCCGTATCAGACACAAATCATCTGCAGAAGGCTTAGACTTTTATCCTGTCGTCGTCTCCGTGGCTGCATCTGATTGGTTTATTCACATCAGCAGGTCATTTTCACATCGTTTACAACTTCCTCTTGTTTTGTTTTTGCTGTCTTTAGCCGTGTGTAAACTCCTGGTCTGAAGTCTGAAGAAGAGGAGGTTCACAGCCAACGAGACTGACAGACCCCACACTGAAGGGGAGGAGGAGGAGGTGGGAGGGGGCAGAGACTGGAGTACCTCAGGTGTCATTATTGACCTCTTGTCGAATCCGCTTTCATTTTTTCTGCCAAAGTTGAATCCTGTTCAGTTCTTCATTAACCTCCTCAGTGAAATGATGGAGGAGGAGGGGGGTAGGAGTCTGTTCGTCTGAATCCACATCGATCTGACACTATAGACTCTGGCTGCTGATCAACCTCCTCTTCCTCCTCTTCCTATGACGTAACGAAATGTAAACAACTCGTGAAGATGAACTGTTCCATTAAATAAAGGAAAAACCTTTTTTCTTTGATAAAACTCCAACAAATTGCAGTGATGATCAATAAATATCCAGAATAATCAATATTAAAGGGATCTATGTGGTTGAATTCAGATCATTGATAATTGATCATCCTGATGAGTCAGTGAATCTGTCAATTATTAGAAATTAGCAAAAAACAAAACCAAACATAGCCTATAAAAAATAAATATTTAGTTATATAAACAATTATAAATACACAAGACTTGACCATTTTTAGTTGTTTTTTTTGTATTTTAGTAAAAGTCGTTTGTTCTTTTACATAAAAAACTGAAAAATATCAATCCAACATTTTTACATATTTGTCATCTGACAAAGGCGTCAGACGAAGACCAAAGGCATCATGGGAGCTGTAATTTTATGGTGCTCTGTCGTTGACTTTATGTGAAAATGACAGGAAACACATGTTTACCTGCTGGATTCCGAATGGTCAGTTGTCTCCAGAGGATGTCCAGTTGATGTCGGCTCAGGTTAGAGGTCAGAGGTCACCTTGAACCTGGCAGAGGTATGTACTTGTGTGACACTCAGGAATTAGACCGGACCAGGACTGAGCTGTGATTGGTTGTTACCTGGCCAGGAGGGCGGTTTCATTCAGTGCAGCAGGTTCAGAGGAGGTCAGAGGTCAAAGGGTTAGTGGCCGGTGACTGGATGAGGTTAAGAAAAAGAAAACAGAAGAAGAAGACAGAGGAGGTTAGTCTGATGACATCATAAGGTTATCCACCAATAGCACGAGGGCAGTTCCTTCTACAGGGACGGTTTAGTATTTAGTTTAATAAAGTTGAAATAGAAAGAAATTTGTGAATGGATTTTATTAATTGAGTTTAAAAAAAGAACAGACCTACAGACCCTGTTAAAGTAAATGATATAAACATGAAAGTAACAAAGAAAATGAGTGAAAAACAGCGACATGTTAATGATAAATGTTAATGTGGTGAGTTGATGAATAAAGTGAATAAAAAAATAACACATTAACAGAAAGTTTTGGCTTTTTTTTTTTTTAACATAAAGGAACTTTTATTGCTTTTCCAAAAGAATCTTTTCTATTTACAACAAACTTTAACAATAAAAGCAAAACACTACATGACTCACTAATGCCTTTAAATAAACTACATCACATCTGCACAAATGAACATACATGTGCATCAACAGTCTCATATATAAACAGTGGAAGGTCCGATGTCTCATATAAAGATAAAATAATTCACAAATAGACACAAAACTCTACAGAAACACTAAAGACACACTGTGTTCATCTGGAAACTAAACATCTAATCTTACATCTCAGAAACATTCCTGCTTCATACTTTCATATATATTTATATATTTTAACATGTAAATACTGTTCTCAACAAAAAAAATACGAAAATAAAACGAGGCTTACAGTAGAACATAAAGAACATCTCCAGTGGAGTGGATTCCCTCAGATTCTTGTGAATGAGGTGGACCAGCTCAGGTCCAGGTTGGTCTGTTGAGGTTTTCAGAGGTTTTAGAGCCTGTTGTGTTGACGGAGGAGGAGCTTCATGTTCAGGGTAAAAAACCAGACTGGTGACGTTCATGGAATCACTGAGGCTTCATTCACATTCATGAACTGCTGGATCGGGTTCAGTATCAGTCCACATGGACTGTCCTGAGATGGTCCGTGAGGGAAATACCCACATCAGTTTGGACACAGAGTCAACTGATGTTAACTTCAGCATCCAGCAGGAAAACACCATGTAAACATAAACCAGTGCATCATCTGCGTACGCTCGAATGCAGTTGAATATATTTAACCTCAGGTGGATTTTGTTTGATGTGATGGAAGATGTCCTCCACCGCCAACACCGTCAGACCACAGCAAACACACAGGTTCACTGATTACACCTGAATGCAACACGCCATGACATCCAATATGACGGCGACGCGTTCAGATCAGGTGTTTGTGCAACTTCACATCAGATTTGTTTGATTAAACTGTCAGTGTTGGCTATTGATTACTAGATCAATACATATAGTTTTATCTTTTAGTAAACCCTTGTGTGATAAATACTTGCCATGATGTGGAAAAGAAAGAAAACAATGTTTCTGCTGATGTTTCGGATGTTGTTCAACTGTCTCATTGGACAGCTTCAGTTTCACAGATTTTATAATTAAATGAGAAGAAATGTAGAGGTTTACTGTACGAGTTCATCAAAGTGGAGTAAAACTAGGCCGTTTGACCTTTCACCTTTACTGTGTAGTATAAATAATGATGATTTTATTCACTTGGTTATCGCCTAAAAATGGTAAAAATGAACTATCATGTAGCTGCTCTTCAGATCTGGACCATGACAATGACACGACATTGAAGGAGTTTTCATGGTTCGATTGTGACTCCAGCTGCACCCGGTTCAGTTTAGAACAAGCACGTTCAGGTTCCACATTCAGACTAATATGACCAGTAAAATAAGAACATAATAACCTAGAAATAATATCAACTCTGATATTTTCTCTGTTTTAGAGTCAAAAAAGAAAAATTACATTATGAAAATGTTTAAATCTACAAACGATCCTTCAAAACATCTTCATGAAAATGAGTCTGACACCACTGATTGTTAATATATTCAGTGTAATTTTTGTTTCACAAATTTATCCTGGATTGGACCCATTTTTGGCCCATGGGTCGTATGTTTGACACCCCTGGTTTAGAGAAAGAAAACCAAGTTTAGTTCAAATATAGGATAAAATTATTAAACTAAACCATGATCTTTCCAAAGATTTTTTTTTTAAATTATTAAAACTTAAACCTGCAGGATCTGGAACCACAGTATCTTACGTCAAAGTCCCGGATGTTGTCAATCAGGGCTGTCAAACTCATTTTAGTTCAGGGGCCACATTCAACTAAATTTGATCTGAGGTGGGCCGACCAGTGAAATAATAACATAATAAATAAATAATGTCAACTCCAAACTTTTCTCTATGTTTTAGAGCAAAAAAGTCAAATTAAACAATAAAAATGTTTTCATCTACAAACTATCCTTACAAACAATGCAAATCATGAACAAACTGAAAAATAAGTGTAATTTTCACAGTATTCTGCTTCTGTTTATCATTTCCACGTGTTCATTATAACTTACAGACACAGTGGATCTACAAACACACAAAACATTTAGTAACAGGAAGAATATTAAGTTGCCCTTACTTTTCTGAAGACATTTCAGCTTCTTTATATTTGTTCAGACTATTTATATTTTTTTGTGAACTTATATTTTGTTTTAGTGTAAATATGTGAAAATACTTACATTTACAGTGAAAAATTTGGAGTTGTGAGTAAATTATAGGTTATTATGAGAGTATTTTATTTTTCTGACCCACTTGAGATTGAATTTATCTGAACGAGGAACCTGAACTAAAATGATGGTTAATATCCATTTTTGTATTTCACAAATTCCTCCCAAGGGCCGGACTGGATCCTTTGGTGGGCCAGATTTGGCCCCTGGGCCACATGTTTGACACCTGTGTTGTAAATGCAGCGTTTACACCTTGATCTGAAGCTACGAGTACCCGGTACATGATTAAAAACTGGTCTAGATGATGGATTTCACCTTTTACAGTGGACGCACTGGTTCATCAGCAGAAACATCAGATCCTCATTGAACAAACTGGTGATGGTTTGATTCCAAATTAAAATGAATTCATGATGAAAAGTAAAACAGGTTTATGTCAACTCACTAACAAACAGTTAGCTAACATGACATTAGCTGTAAGAACTTAATAAATCTGTTAGCGTGGTTCTACGGAGTGGTTCGGGTCAGTTCAGTCTTTTGTTTGTTTCCATTATAAAAGGAGCTCAACCAACTGACCCACACGCTACCATTTGCTTTTACTGTTCTGTTGAAAACCCATATGAAAATGGTAGTGAACCAATAGGGGGCGGAGCTACACCAACATACACCCAGTACTGTCCATTAATTGGCTCACAGACAAGAGTCCCTCCTTCCTGCTGGACGTCGTCCATTGTTGTTGTTGTCGGTTGTTGTATGTATGACATCACAGTACAACGGTATTTGGCCTTAGCCCCGCCTACCAAGTGAGGATAAACGTGGCAGTGGAAACATCCAGTCCAGGCCGTACCACTTCAAATTGGACTGTACTGTACCGACCCGAACCAACTGGAATGAAATGCTCAATAACAACAATTCATCATTTCCTATAACGTTGTTCTGACGTTTCAGAATCGACACTTTGAACGTAGCTTACCTAAAGTCCAGGGGTTGATGGGAAATGTCTAGAATCTGCTCACACTAACTTTAACTTTACCTTCTAAACTTCACATATGATCATCAGACACTTCGACATGTCAAACACTAAAGCAGGATGTCATCGACATACAATGAGACACAGGTTTATGGATTTGACTTGGGAGTTCAAATATTTCAGATCATTTTTTTGTAAAATGTCGATGCTAATGTGGGCAGAGGCTGGTGGGTTTCCCTGTTCACAGTGTTTGTAATAAACTGCAGGAAAAGTGTTTGAAAAATCAGATGAACACAGATAGTTAATATTTTTAACATACAATGTAAATACAAATTCTTCTTTTTCTACTCATTTTAAGCTAAAATAGGTTTTAATAATTTTACGTAACATTAGTTTTTTCTGTTGTTTTTCATCAGCTTTGTGGTGGATCCATAAAGTCGTCCAATCAACAGAGGAGGATTATTTAAATGTGTCACATGGTTCACATCACCATCACATATCTGGACTGCATTTCCCAGAATCCACCTATAGTTTTATTGATATACAAGTGACAGTCATTATTGATCATTTACTGATTTTTATCATGTTTTACTGATGAATGAGTTATTGATTCTTTCATTTTCTGTCATCCAGAGGGTTCTTCGAGGGCTGGGGGAGGTGGGATAGAGGGGCGGGGCCTCAGACAAACTGCATATATTGTACTATCAGATAGTGTATCAATGTCCAAAACTCTACTTGAGCTGTATTTAACAACAAAAATGTGTGCATGTGAATTTAGTTTGCAATTGAACTCATTGTGGGGACGCTGTACAAGAATAACATGGAGTTTGTATAAAACAATTGGATAGAATTTTATTCAACTGAACTTCTGTTTGTAACACATAAAAATATTCTACAAACATAAGTTCAGAAAGCAGCTGATTGGCAGGAAATATCAGTGAAATGTAAGTTTTTATGACATCATGGTACAGAGTCCTGATTGGTGGAAACATTCTATTGTGTTGTGTTCAATGGTCTCTAATAATAATCTGACAGACAATGATTTAGAATCTTTAGAAACTGCAGATCAAACACATTTTCTGCTGGTAAATCATCATTAATTATTTTTATTTCTTTTGTTTTTGGTAAAAATGTAATTTTCTACATTTTATTTATTAATACTAATATTTATTGATCTAGAGCTGATTCATCAGTGATCTCTGGTCCAGAACATCACAGTGCTGGTACTGGTCCAGACTGAAACATCAAGTTCTGGTTCATGATAAACCTCAGGTTTTGAGCTGACCCTGGAGGTGAGGTGGATTCTGGGTAAAGCAGGTGTAACCTGTCCACATGGTCGCATATTAAAGGAACCGAAACACTGCTGTGGTACAAACATCAGCAGCCAATCAGGCGACACTATGCTAACAGGTCCTCCTTGGATATTAATAACAGGTGTGTTTGTCAGAGCAGCGCCCCCCTGTGGACAAACCGCTGCTTTTAAATGAATCATCCCTTTTAGTGTTTTAGATGTTATAACAGTAGAACTCAGTAGTTATGACGACAGATGCTTTTGTTGTGAAATGCTGCAACTGTCACGTATACGTCAGGACACAAAGGGGGAGGGGTTAAATCTCTAGGAGGCAGTGCCCATCCCCAGGCCACGCCCCAAAGGTCAGAGCTGACTGTTCTTTTACTCAAGTTCAGTTTAGTTTTTATTTCAGACCAAACATTAAACTGTTTATTTAACATCTTTACCGTCATGATGTAAACCTTTAACCTGTAACATTAGTTGTTCCTGTTTCTACCTGCTGGAGGCGGAGCTGTTCAGACCACGCCGTTGGCTTCAAGATTCGGGGGAGTTTAGTCTCTAAAGATTCTGGGTGCTGCATCTACTACATGTCTACTATAATATTAACATAGTTTTACATTAAATGTTTTTAATTTACTAAATTATGATAAAAAAGCTTTTGTACTTTTTGCTCCTAAACCACGTCTGTTCTCATTCAAGCCTGGTCTCCACTTGTTCCTGGTTTAGCTGTTCTTGAGTATAATGCTACTGGGAGGAGTTTATTTTGTTTCTGAGGTGGGCGGGGTCAGTTTGTGTTGTTTCAGGAGGCGTGTCTGAGCAGCAGCGTGGGGGCGGGGCTCCACTGGCCATGGGTGTGGTGATGATGAGGTGTAGGGGAGCAGTCGCAGGAGCAGGGGGCGGGGCCAGGTGCTGGCTTACCTAAAACTCCGCCCACCGTCTCCAGCGGATACTCCAGGATGGAGGCAGGTGCTGCCAGCGCATACGGATAGTCGTACGGGGCATAGATCAGACCAGACTCAGCTGGCGGCGGCATCAAGGCAGCGGGGTGAGGTGTCCCATTGGGCAAGACCGTCTGGATCTGACGAATCAGAGGCACGAGGGTGGGGCCGGTTGGGGCAGGGCCACGCAGAGCTGTGGGTGGAGCCAATACAGGGGCGGGGCCAGAGAGGATACGAGGAGTCTGTGTAGAGGCTGCAAGAGAGAAGGCGATGGAGGCTGAGGAAGAGGAGGAGGAAAAGGAGGAAGAGGAGGAGGGAAAAGAGGAGGAGGAGGAAAAGGAGATGACAGCGATGAGTTCCTAGTATGTCTGTAACACCTACTTATGACATCATCAACATGGGACAGTAACGTGTTCATGCATTTGACGTAAATCATCCATTAGTTTTATTTTTCATCATCAGACTGATTTTAACTTAAACGAGGGATTCACCCACCTGACTTCCATCCTTACACCCATGCACACTAAAGTTTACATCTGAAGAAAAACTATAAAATCGTAGAAAACAGAAGTGACATAAAAGACCACAACAGGAAGTTTGATTCTATTGTCACTAAATACGTACTGACTCTGAAATAAATCTGATAATGGACTGAAACGTCGTAACCAGGGTTTATCGATTACTGTATCTCTGAAGTGAATGTCGCCATATCAGATCTGATTATTACAATTATCTGATGATTAGTTCATGTATTTCTACCATCATGGACAGTGACAGAAAACACATGCATTGGCGAAAATCACAAACAATGAAAATGAGTGAAAAAAAACAGGAAACAAGGCGTAACCCCGCCCCCAGACCCGCCTCTACATCAGAAAGCGGTTGCTGATTGGTGGGTCTTACAGGTCTTGATGTTGGCGTCTCTGTACGTCCCGTTCAGGATTGCCAACTCCATCAGCTGCATCTTCTTCAGACTGTCCTCGCCCTCCGCCTGAAACCGAACAGGAAACGACACTGAATCCGACTGAACATGAAGTAACATTAAGAGTTTGTGTTGGGTCAGTTCCACACACTTCACACCGTGTAAAAACACAGAAGGCGATCTGAAGATGATCCGGAAGTGAAAGTCAACTTTGTGAACTGTGAATTAAAACAGTTAGTTTCCATGTGTTGGCTGGTTTGGTTCTATTTCCATGTTCTAACTGTTCATGTTCCTCCATTCAACCTCATGATGAATGACAGAACAATGAGATCCAACAGGAAACAGAAGGATTTATATTTATCTGCAGACGGAGACTTCCTGTCACACTGAAGGATGTCTAAGACTCAGCTGTATTTGACCCAAACATTAAGAGACAACAGGAAAAAAACAACCATGAACCAAGAAATGACTCTAAACTGTGGAAACAATGATGTCGTATTAAACAATCGGGAAGAAAATGAGTAGATACAGCAAAAGTAAAACACATGATTGAAATCAAATCAATTAACAGGTTATTGTTTTAGTTTCATCTTTTAGAAAATGTACCAACTTTTCTGAAAAAAAGGAACCATTAAATAATTAAATAATCAAAGAACTATTAAAGAAAAACTAATAGATTGAATGAATCTAATGTGAGATGTTGGTAGAAATTAAGGATGACGTGAAACAATCTGAACTAAAAAAAAAAAAAAAAAAAGAAAAAATAATTCAATAAGAAAAATGAGAAACTAATATAATAATAAAAGTTCAACCTAAAACCCACTCTGAAGAACAACCTAAAACCTCTCCAACATGAAACCAGCTTCACTTCCTGTTGCACACTGCCATCAGAGCGTCTACTTCCTCTTTTGTTTTTGCAGGGCAGCATCTTCCTGATCTGTGATTGGTCAGATGAAATGAAGGAAGTGAAAGTAGAAGAAGTGAAGGTCAGCAGAATCACACTGTTTCCTGTGACCGAGTGCCCAATGTTCAGTGTCTCCATCCACCTCCGACGTGTCAAACACCTGCATAAACAGGTCACAGGTCAGAGGTCAGAGGGTATGTACTCACAGCAGGAACCAGCAGCTTGTTGACCTCGTCTGCAGCTCGTTTCAGTTTGATCTCAGCTCGGTTCTGAGCATCTTCCACCGTGATGAGGACGTGGAGGTCCTCGTTCAGATGCTCCCAGTTGGGTTTTCCTCGGTTCTGCTCCTCCTGAAGGAACAGACAGAACCGTCAGACCCATCAACCCCGCACTAACCGCTCACTACAGACCATCCCCTCAGACTGGACCAACATCAACCCTGGTCCATCCATACCCCTGACAGATGGAACTGTTCAACCGGGTCCAAACAACATCAGCACCAACCGCTCACAACAGATGGCCCCCTCAGACTGGACCGACCCTGATCCTGGTGCACCATGACCCCAGTCACAGTAGAGTCACAGCTGACTGAATACGATCAGTGGTTGGATCAGCTGTCAATCACATATTTAACCCCTGACACCAGTGACTTTACTCATTCAGTCCTTTTCTGCAGCATTAATCGGAACTGTTTCAGACCAGGATTTAGTTTTAGTTCTGACTTCCTCTGCACATACTTATGGAATAAAATATTTTTCCTCTTGTCATGAAACATTTGTGAATTCAACGTACTGTTGATAGAGTGTACCTGGAATCAATGTGTGACCTTTAACCTGATCAGACAGACAGACAGATAGATAGATAGATATTTTATTAATCCCGAGGTAAATTCCAGTATTCATCAGCTTTGCAAACAGCCCAAGATGACAAAAAAACAAAAACAAACAGACCAGAACACACCAGTGGGTTAGTACCAGGCTGATATTTGGGTTAGTGTATATACTATAAAAGACATTTACAAAGGAACTAGTGTAAAAGAGTGTCCTGTACAATACTGTAAATAAAGACTTTTGATTGTATTTAGACATTTCAGGGCATTGATATAAAGTGAGACAGTTACATAAAGTGTAGCAGTGATATGAAGTGAAATGATGAAGATGATGATGAAGTCAACATGTTTTATAATCTATGAATCGTCACAACAGAACTAAACTCAAACCAGGCCCATCCTTTATTTACAACCAGAGGACGTTATGAACCATCGTGTTAAGATTCACCTGGTTTAACCAACATGAACTGATGCAAAGACTCCGAACAGTCAATACGACAAAGCAGAACAAGTAAAAAAAAAAAAAGAATTAAACCTGATGTAGAATAAAACACCATGGGTTCTGACGTTTGGAGAAACTGTCACAATCAGAGGTCTTTGTCCATTTGTCGACTCGACGTCAGACTGAAGTGAATGGACTGAAGATGGAAAAAGTTCAATAGTTTGGGGTCAAACTGCTGCGAAAACACTCGTCTGTTTGTGTTTCTGTGTGTGAGCGATGCTAACAAGGTTAGCCACCTGCTACGCTAACAGAGACACATGAGACGGAGAAGGCGGCAGGACGCCAAGCAGAACCAGATGGAAAAAACAGAAATGTGAGAGATCAGACTCTGGACCGAAGTCCAGCTGACAAACACACACCCATCGACCAATCAGCTGCAGACGCCTTGGTCCAGCCGGTACCAACACCATTCACAACTTTAACAGACCTTTGTAGTAAATGAAGGTCGGATCCAACAGGTGCAGGCCTAAAAACCATCAATATCCAGATGTGATGTCATGATGTGGTTTAAATAAAACAACCAAAGGCATTTATGTCACAAAGGTCAACACTGAGATCAAGATCAGCAGGAGGTTTATGTAGATGTTAATGAATCCACAATTATTCACTGGCAGGAAACCACAGTTAGTAAAGAGTTTAGAAAAGAAAAATAAGATCTAAAGTGGATTTATGAAATACACAAGAAATTAACTATAATATACAACCAACAGCTGAACATTTGAGGTAATGGGCTCCAAGTTTGGACATATTTTCAGTCTGGACTCCAACCACTGCTGCTGCTGAACTA
>JAQQZY010000008.1:3354607-3377249 GCA_030068375.1 Ostorhinchus rueppellii
AATGTGCAGATAGTTTTACAGCAGCTGGAGGGTTCAGATTAAACTGTGTGAACTATTAGGGTCCAAATACACAAAGACCTGAAGCACACACTAAGAACAGTGGAGGAACAGAGGAACCTTTACAGTAAAACTATGTTTCATTCTCTGGGGCTGAAACATGAAACTGATGTAGAAACATCACCATCTGCAGTTTCATGAAAGTTCACGAGAGGTGAAGCCCAAAGTAAGTCAGCTCCTATTGAACAACATGTAAAAATTAACTTCACAGCAGAGTTCAATGAGTTTCAGCCTGGTTTAGTCACTATAATTCAGATTAATATTTGAAAGAGGGGCGTGGTCTCTGTGATTGACACCTGGCATTAGCTCATCTGTCAACTTATTCAGACTCTGGTTTATTGAATAAAACATAGTTTTTGGAGGATTCTGTCTCAACATTTACTGAGTCAGGTTGCATTAACATGACATCACAGCTGTGTAAAAGTTTTGAATGAGTTTAATTTGATTCTTATTCACTAAAATGAAAAGACTGACACATTTTAACTGGATGTAAATGAAAAAACATTCAGAGAAAAGAAGGCCTACATTATGTTAAATATTACCATGACCACGCCCACCTTGACACCTGAGGGATCATAAACATACATGATGCTCATCTCTATGCCAAAAGCCGAGGCTCATGGGTATTCTAGTGTCAGAGTCAATATTTTTGTGTGTCTGTGTAGGCGTTACCTTCTTCTTGTCTCTCATGGAGCCCCGCCCCCTCACCATGATCTTACATCCTGTCTCCGCCTCCAACTGTTTCGCCGTAAGACCACGAGGTCCCAGAATCCTTCCTACGAAGTTAAACTGAACAGACACAGAGGGGCGGTTACCATGGAGACTGGCTGACCAATCAGGCACCGTCTACGGGTGGTCTTACGTCAGGATGTTCCTTCACAGGGACGAACAGTTTGTCCTGCAGTTGGACGACTGGACCGACGCCTTCAGGAAGGTCAGGGCCACCACGGTCAGAGGAGCTGCTCAAAGTGTCGGTGTACATGTGTTTTCTGACACGCATGATCTCTGCAACACACAGCAACAGGCAACACATCAACATGAGACAGGCAACACATCAACATGAAGACAGGCAACTCATGTCAACACAAGGACAGGCAACACGCCATCATGAGACAGGCAACATGTCAACATACAGACACAAAACAAGGCAACAGAAAGACATACATCATCTCTGCAACACACAGCAATATGCAACATGTCAATATGGGGACCGGCAACATGTCAACACAAAACCCAGGGGTGGGTCCTGTTCTGAAGAGCAGGTTTAATGGTCACTGAAATCAAAGCTGAACTTAAACTTGAGGTTAAAGGTGAATTCTAAAACAAAACCATTGACAGATAATGGTGGTTGGTTCTGGTTCTGGCCTCAGCTTCATGGGTCACAGTTCGATGGTTCGTTCTGGTCCAGACAATCAGGTTCTGGGTTTAGAATTAGACACTGATGTAAGAAAAAAAAAAAAAGCCAAAGAAAAGACAGAACGAAAAGAAAAACAACAGCAAAGTGGAGGCTGTTTGGAAAGGAGGACATGTACCGCATCTTGAAGACAATGAACGCATCGTGAATGGATCGTGAGGACAGTGAATGCAACATGAGGACGGTGAACGCATCATGAGGACGGTGAAGGCATCATGAGGACGGTGAACGCATCATGAGGACGGTGAACGCATCATGAGGACGGTGAACGCATCATGAGGACGGGGAACGCATCATGAGGACAGGGAACGCAACATGAGGACGGGGAACGTAACATGAGGACAGTGAACGCATCGTTGAAATGGCTCCTGTTTGTTTCCTGTTAAATGGGACTGAATCCGATGATCCTGGGTGTGTTTGTATTTCCTGTGACTGACATGTTACTCCTCTTCTTCTCCTGCTGTTTGTCCAGATGTGTTCAGGGTGTGTGGCCTCCTCCTCTTCCTCCTCCTCCTCCTCCTCTTATCAGTTCCAGATGTTCCTGATTCCTCTTCATTCCATTAGCATTTACATGTTCACTCGAACTTTAAAGCATTGTCACTTTTATTGAATTATTCTTTTCATTCTGGATTTGACTGTTACTTTTTGCATTTGTCAGTTTGATAAATAAATTTAGAAATATATCACATTTACCCAAGACCAGCTGGAACCAGAACCAGAATCAGGGAAATCATCTGTTTGAATTGACATGAAATTCAGTTTATCCTAAAATAGGCTACATTAATAAAAAGATAAAATCCTGTTTTGTGTAAAAGTGTAAATGATGAAGAAACTGAAGAATATTGCAGACTAAAGGTTCGATGTTTACTCTGGGATTCAGTGAACTACAAAATAAAGATGCACAAAAATATTCCAAAAAGTTATGTAATCTACAAATGCAAACAGGAGACACATTAAAAATTAAACAAGAAAGCAGCTTTGAGGACAAAAATATAGATCACTCTATAAATACCAGGTTTTAATCCATTTCATGTTGGTAAATTTGATTAAAATGAAAGAAATTGAGAGAAACTGTTTAATAATCAGAGATAACAACAACTTTAGGATTTTGGTTTTTAACCTTCAAGGGTTAAAAATGTTCACTTTAGGACCAGTAAAGGGTTAAACTGGTTTAAATGGGTTAAACAAGTTTAAACTGGCTTAAACAGGTTTAGGCGGGTTAAACGGGTTTGAACGAGTTAAACTGGTTAAACAGGTGTAAATGGGTTAAACTGGTTTGAACGGGTTAAATGGGTGTAAACGGGTTAAAGGAGTCCGGGTTCATGACCCGGGTCTCACCCTCGTCCAGGAGTCGCTCCAGATGCTGGAAAATCCCGCAGAAGTTCGGTAAAGTGTTCATGAGCTTCTTGTCGTTCATGAGCTGCATCAGATAATCCGGACTGGGTCTGGGTCGGTCCTTTCCCTCCATGTCCCCCACCATGGTCCTCAATCAATAACCAATAAATACACCGGTCGATCAGTCACAGGATCCAGGTCACGGCGCAGGACCACATGGATCTCATCCAGACCCGGTCTCGGAGTTCGGTTCTGTTTAATTCCAGGGCTTGAACGAACTGATCCGGATCAGAGGAGGACGGGTCCAGCCCCGGGTCTGAGTCTCTGCTCTCATCCGGATCTGGGTCCGGCTCAGTTTTAGGGGTTCTGTCCCGGTCCTGTGCTCCTCTCTGTCCCCGGCTCTGTGCGCCCGTGTGCCGCCGTCAGACGCGCCTCCCTCCGCTCCTCCACCTCCTCCACCTCCTGGTTCCAGACTCAGACTGACGGACCGACAGGGTTTTGGTCAAGTTCAGCAACAGGAACAAAGAGCTTCTGTGTCAGCCTTCGAAGTAAAAGCTCATCAGAGCTGGACATGAAAACCTGAACACACTGAACCAAGTGGATCCACTCAGGCTCATGTGGCAGAACCTGAACAGAACCAGGTGGATCTGGACCGGAATCTGGAGGGTTAAGGGAGATCCAGCACGAGGACCCAGTCCAAAGTCTCTTCTCTCCATGAAGTTAAAGCTCATGAAAATAAGTCAACCAGATGAAACTCATGGACATCAGTGATAAATGTTTCACTTTGAACATTTTATGAAATACTTGTATTTTCTTTATTCTCACATCATTAACACACTGCAAACATTGAACAGGGAGTTTTTAGCTGAATCTTATGAACTTATTTATTATTTTATTTGAAAATTTGCTCAGTATTTTTCAGATTCTTCAGTGTCAGGACTTCATCTCTGTGACCTTGAGGCCTCCTCTGATTGGTCGGTGAACGCGCACCTGGATGACGTCACGCCGTTCACAGGCCTCGTTGTGAATGAACCCGTCAGACTCAATGTGTTTGGCACAAATGCTTTAATTGGTTTAATGTGTTGGTGTCTTTCATATGGAAACGAGCTGAGCTTCGACTGGAGCCAAAGACAAGAATAAAAGCCTGAAAGAGGAGGAAAGGAAGCGGAGCGAGGAGGAGGATGAAGAGGAGGAGGAGGAGGAGGAGGAGGAGGCATTCATTCTTCTGCTTCTGTTTGTGATGTCAGACGCTGAAAAGGAGTTTCTGAGCAAAAGGAGAATGAGTGAAAGAATGTGAGGAGGAGGAAGACGATGAAGAGGAAACAGTTTGATCCAGTTCAGACCAAACTCTGACTCCATCATCATCATCATCATCATCATCATCATGTGTGTCTGAGGTCTCATATCTTCACAGGAAACCATGTAATAAAACCAGCCTCCTGATCTGAAACCATAAGAATCTGTTGATCTCAGAGACGGACAGAACCAGTACCAAGTCACTGGTGTTTGAATCATTGTTTCATGACAAAGGAACAAAAGGAGGCGATTATAGCAGAGAACAAACATGGTTCTGTCTGAGCCAAACAAAGAGGCACTGATCACACACCACAGAACCACCAACACTCTGCAAGGGGTCCGGTTCTGTCCCGGAGGTCAGGGGTCCGGTTCTGTCCTGTATAAATTAACCATCCTAGGTTTGATTCTGGTTCTTTTCCACATGTGATAAACATTCCTTTTTAATGTTGTGAACTGTGGATCTGGGTTGGGGAACATCAGAACCAGGTCTCGAGTTTGAGAATCTGATCAAACTTCTACATTTGGATGAAAAGTGTCCAAGGCTGAGAGGGGGGGTGGGGGGCTGAAATGTTTCTCCCACAGTCGGGTCCAGTATTTGTACAGATCTGGACCTGGTTCTGGTCTGGGTTCCGTCCAGACCTCCGTGTTGAATGGGGAGGCCAGACCTCAGTTCTTGGCAGCGTCAGCTCATCCTCAGATTCATTCAGACCCAAAGAAAAGGAGATTGTTTTTACTGGGGGGGGGGGGGGTGAAGAGGAGGAACAGGAGGCAGAGAAGAAGAGGGAGTAGGAAGGAGGAGGATGAAGAGCATCAGGAGAAAGAAAAGGAGGGGAGGAGGCAGGAGGGGGAGGAGGAAGAAGAGGAGAGGGAAGAGGAGGAAGAGGAACAGGAAGGGGAGAAGAAGAGGAAGGAGGAAGAAGAGGGGAGGAGGAGGTAGAACAAAAGGAAGAGGAGAGGAAACAGGAGGAGGAAAAGGAGAAGAAGAGGGGGAGGAGGGAGAACAAGAGGGGAGGAGAAAGGGAAGGATAGGTAGAGGGGGAGGAGGAGGAAGAGCAACAGGCGGTGGAATAGGAGGGGAGGAGGAAGGAAGAGGGGAGGAACAGGAAGGGGAGAAGAAAAAGAAGGAGAAAGAAGAGGAACAAGAGGGAGGAGAGAGGGAGGAGGAGGAGGAAGTAAAACAAGAAGAGGAGGAGGAAGAAGAGGAGAACTTCCACTTTCAACTTTGAAGGGAGAGAAGGAGGTGCAACTGGAGGAGGACCAGGAGGATGAGGAGGTGCAGCCTGCTAAAGCCACAGGTCTTCGTGCCTGGTGTTTTCCTCCTGCTCACAGCTGATTCATATTCAAATGCAGTTTGTGAATCAACAGTGAACGGTTTACATTCCAACACACAGGCCCGGGATGCAGACTGCACTGCAGCGCCCCCCGTGGACACAGACGGTACTGCAGCACCAACAGCACCAGCCTGGAAGACACAAACTGAAGGAGCTCATGAACACTGTCCCTACGTTCACACTGAAGAGTGTCCAGACCACAGGTGTCAAACATGCAGCCTGGGGGCCAAATCCGGCCCGCCAAATCTGGCCTGTAGGATGAGTTTGTGAAATACAAAATTGACACTGAAGAGATTGTTATCAGTGTTATCAATATTATCAATCAATGGTGTAAAAAACATTTAAATTCAGGTTCCACATACAGACCAATTAAATCTAAACTGGATCAGACCAGTAACATACAATCAGAATACCCTATAAATAATGAAAACTGCTTATTTTTGTCTTTGTTTTAGAGTTAAAAAAATAAAATTACACAAATATTTACATTTACAGACTTGCCTTATATTCATAATAATGGGGGATTAGATTTTTATGGAGCTTTTCAAGTCACCCAAAGTGCTTGACGTTATTGATTCGCTCTCACATTCTGCCTCTGGTGGTGGTAAACTACATTTGTAGCCACAGCCGCTCTGGGGCAGACTGACGGAAGCGTGGCTGCCATTCCGCACCTACCAAACATTCATACACCAGTGTGAGTGACACTGAAGGATGAATTGTCTTGTCCAAGGACACAACGACTGACCTGAAGAGAGTGGGATTTGAACTACCAATCCTTTGGTTATTGGACGACCTGCTCTACCACCTGAGCTGCCCCATGTAGAAAGTGAATAACCTTAAATCTCTTAATATCCTAATAGAAGTGTGTGGAATTTTAATCATATTCTGTCTGTTATTTAATGTTTTATGTATTTGTAGATGCACTGTGATGTGTAGGTTTTGATTCACATGTATAAATGATAAACTAAGGCCTAATATTATTAACATTACACTCATTTTATTGAAGAATTTTCAGCTTGTTCATCTTTGTTCATGTTATGTTCGAGTACAACTCATAAATATAAACATTTTCATAACAGAATTTTTATTTTTTTTACTCAAAAGTTCTCATCATATTATTTACATTATTTCACTGGTCCTGCCCACTTTATACCATATTTGGCTGAATGTGGAACTGAACTAACCTGAGTTTGACAGCCCTGCTCTAATACGAGTCATTACTTAATTCATGGAGATAATACACAAAAAATAACTAATGAACAAGGAACTGATTTACACTCAAACTCGTTAGATAAGGTTTATGTAGAACAGCAAAGTTACAGTAATCTTCTCCATCACAGTGTTTGGGATGGTGCATATGTGTTGGCTTATATTGAACTAAAACAACAAAACCCATGAATATATAAGAAAACAGCTGGAGAATAACTGTGCACTGGAGTGACCTGTATCAATGAAAGAGTTAATATTTTAAAAATCTGTCAAAAATGTAAAAATCTAAATTTCTCAAAACTATGAACCAACTTTGAAGTCATTGTCCTGAAGATACATGTGAAATTTGAAAGGAATCTGAGCAGTAATTTCATTGGAGAAGATGTTTGAAGAAATTACTAACGACGACAAAGTAGAGTATGCTAGACTCGATGCCTTCACAAAAGTCACAGCCCATCAACAAGTGAGATAAAAAGCCGGTGTGGAAATGAAGAAAAGAAAAAGTCTGATTCATTCATTGAAACCTTTATTTAAGCGTCATTCGAGTTTCTGTCATTTACTATGATGTAGAACGGACACATTTATAGACACAACGAACTGTTCAAACGTGAAACTGGCCTGAAACTGAAACTGACCATCGACCCTGAGACTACGACACTCCCTGGTGGAGCCAATGAGCCTGAACGGGACTGTGGGGACTCCGGTCCACTGGGTGGCGCTAAAGTTCCTCTAGGCTGAAACCAGCAGTAAACAATAAATAATGAGTAGAACCAGTGGATCCAGCGGATATGGGTCTGGACATGACAGACCAAAGCACCAACATCTGATACTTTAGTTTCTTCTCCCTTTTCCATGTCTCTCCATCTTGAAATGTTCAAATAAAACAGACTCATTAGCTCTGTCTTCATCCACTGAATATGATCAACTGATCACAGCCGGTACTATGTCACATGTCAATGTAAATCCAATAAGAGGGATTTAACGCTATGACACAAAACACCTGGATCACCTGGTCAGACCAGTATTTACACACTGTGGATGGCAGATCAGGCACCATGTTCAGTCCTAATAAAACATCCATGACCTGGGGAGGGGGGGACTGACCTGAGGGCTCAGGGAGGGTCTTCTGGGAGTGGGGGGGCCAATGCTAACAGCTAACATTACAGCCACAGTTAGTTATTAAAGTCCTGTGTCTTTGAGGATGGACTAAATGCTAAACACTACAAACTACCTTAAACACCATCAAAATTCATCCAGGAGTCAATTCATTAACTGCAAGATTTAAATACACGTGAAAGACAAGTTACAAAACATGACCAAACACACAAAGTTAAACACATGCTCAAAATCATTATTGACATTAACCATTAAAACTGAGGCAGGGCGTGTTGTAGACTTGGTCTGATGCATCATAACTATGCATAAGTACAATGTCCTTCTAGTGGTGGAATGGCCATACTGTACATGAACGACCAGCTGGGACCCTGTGGGCGTGGCCTCAGCAGTCAGCTGATCTGATGGAGGTAAACTGGTTGTCGTGGCCATCAGTCACATGAGCGTTGAAGGTCACGGTCGGTCAGAGGAACCTGGGGTCGCGGTTGGCTTTACGAGAGCGGAAACGCATCTCAGACAGTTTGGAGTTGATCCCAGAGCCGATAACGCCTTTCCTGGCGAGAGGAAACCGAGCCAAGATGGCGTCTGGCAAAGAGGGAACAGCCAATAAGGAGCCAGAACCATTCGCGACAACACAGAACCCACAGAGTTTCAGCCGATCACATGCTCACGAGAACTTCACAGGGTGTCATACTCACTGAAGATGGCGTTGATCTTGTGTGGGTCGAGCGCGCTCCGTTGAGGCTGGAAGGTCGGCCGCCGGCTCCGCCCCCCTCTCAGGTTGCTGCTGATCAGTGTGTTCATATCAAAAACGCCCAGGAGCAGAGTCCGCGCCATCGCTGTGGGAGACTGTGCCTGATTGGCAGCATGCCATGTGCGGAAGTCACAGAGAACCCCAGACCCTGGGTAGACCTCCACCTGGCTCACCTGGACCAGAACCAGAACTAGAATCAGGACTAGAACGTCATATTTAAACTCGGATATATACCCTAAACCAGGACCTGCCCTGGTCCTGGTCTTACCCCACTTCCCTCCTGGTCCACAGTCTCACCTTGGCCCCCCCACCGGTGCACTGACTCTCAGAACAGCTCCTCCTCAACTCCTCCATGTCGGTCTGGCTGCAGTGTGGCGCCTCCTGCCCCATGTGACTCCCCAGATCGAGGTCTGGTCCTCCTGGGTCCTGCAGTATCAGATCTGGTCCTCCTAGGTCCTCTTGCTCTTCTAGTGGGACGCAAAATTCTGATACCTTGTCCTGACCCAGGTGGTGGGCAGGGCCTTGGGGGCTGAATTCTCCGTCCTGATGGGTCGGCAGGTGTTGATGGACGTGGAGGGCGTAACTGTCATTTGTTGCCATGGAAATGGACTGGTGACCGCTGCTCTGACCCAGAGTCTGCCACATGGTGGAGAGGAGCCCAGGGATTTCTGGGAGATATAGTGAGGGTTAAGAACTGACTGAAGGTCAGACTGTTTGACTCGCATCTGAAGCTTTTATCCACCAGGATCAGAACCACATCAACTTACTGAACATTTTTCCATGGAATACTAAACACTAGAGTTTTAACAGGTCAAAATAAGTCAAACATGACAAGAACATCATATGATTGGAATATTACAAGAATAATCCAGTAATACAAGGAAAGGAAACCTGAGTACAGGTAGACCTGGTGTATCTGGAGCAGGATAAGGATCAGGATGTGGATGCGTATCTGGACTCACCGCTGACCAACATGTTCTTCAGTCTCTGGTTTTCATTTGTTAGCTCCGCCTTTTCTCGCTCCAGCTCATGAACACGTGAACGCAGGAAGTGAAGTTCTGCGATTTGAGACACCATCAGTGACTCACCTGGACCACCTGACTCCACCTTCACAGCCTGAAGGATGAAATGGGAGGAGCTTAAGAAGACAGATGATAACAGATGCATGATAGCCAGTGTGTCTGTTTATCAACTAAATGCTAGCAGCAACCGAAATAAAAGAATGAAAAACCACTTTAAAAATTATGAAAGAACACCTGCATCCTGGAAAAATGGAAATCTATAAATGTAAATATGAAATGCTTGAAGTGTTTTTGTTCTTAGTTTTTGAGAATATGACCCAATTTCTTGGGTTCTGAACGTAAACAGAATGTCCCACCCTTCAAACAGAGGATGCTCAGATCTTAATTGTAATTCAATCTGCTATTAATAACCATTATATTTAAATTCATTTGTATATGACTGTTTTTGTATCATACGGCTCTTCAACCCCAGTATCTGATAAAATTAGGTGTATATTCAAGCTGTTTCACTGTTATTTTCATTATGTTGCCTATTGTGACAGTTCAGTTACATTTTTACAGTTTCAGTGGTAAAAAATGTTTTTGATCCAAACATGGCAGAAAATATCTAACCTTTAACCTGTAAATATGGTTTTCACTGATCTACAATCAATCCAAATCAGATTCATGGTGTAAAACTATTAAATGAATGGATGATGATGATGGAGACACTGATTATTAATGTGAACAAGTCTGAGTCCGTTCCATCTGAACCGGGTCTGGGTTCAGGTCTCGGTCTGGATCTGGGCCTAGCTCCGGGTCCCGGTCTGGGTCTCACCGCTCCGCAGCAGCTGGAGGATCCCGGAGTCCGCGGACCGTCCGACATCTGGACCCTGAGTCCTGGAGCCTTTAACCGGGCTGAAACCGGGACGAAACCAGAGCTGCAGCCGCACCGAGAAAAACACAAAGAAAAATGTAAAATAACTTTATTAAAATTCAAAAATACAGCCATTTCCTCTGACGCACTTCCGCCAGAACAACGCAGCACTTCCGCTTCAGACCAAAGCGGTTTGTGTGCGCGGCTGGACAGCCGGAGGACTCCAGTACCCAGAGTGCACCGCGGCCGCGGCACTGTAAACATACGATGGCGTTTGAAGGACGGACTGAGCGATGATCGGTAGGTGAAACTGGACTCATACCGGGTTGGACCCGGTTCTAACGGGTACTTCCGGTTGTTGGAGTCTTACTGAGGGAATGTTGAGTCGGAGGTGAAAGTGTCATGTTGAACTTTTCCGCTGATCAGTTAAAAGGTGAACAGATAAACAGACATTTTCCAACACAGACTTGAATCATATCTCCAATCTGTAGGTTGACCTTTAACCCCGAACACCCAGCAGAACCCGGAAGCACCGTGGGTTGAGAAGTGAAGTCACACTGACGTCAAGAAAACAAATTTAACGAGTACAGTGAACACGAAACTGACCAGGTCCAATTGTCACTAGTGGATCCCTGTGAATTCAGAGGGAGTCATGTGGATCCATATGGGTTCCTTAAACACAGGGCAATGAATGTGACGTCACTTCAGGACCGAGACTGTTCACACACGTGTCTGATGGGATCACATTTACAGTAGAACCACCGAAAAATTCTGATTTCCGCTAAAAATCTGAACTGAGCATTAAGACCTGCAGTGTGATGTCAATCTGTGTTAAATCTGAACTAAGCGTCTCCTCCTCAGTATTTGTTCGGTTTAATCTTGGCCCCGGTGTTGCCGTGGAGCTGCAAGAGGAGGCCAGCGTTGCTGAGCTGAAGGAGGTCGTGGGGAGTCAACAAGGAGTCCGACCAGACCAGCTCCGGGTGCTGTTCGCCGGCAGGGAGCTGCACAGCTCTGCAACACTGCAGGTCAGAGGTCACAGGACCACACCCCCGGTCAGTTTATCAGGTGAGTCTCTGATGATGAAGACTCTGAGCGCACCTCTTCTGTCTCCCAGGGCTGTGACCTCCCAGAGCAGAGCACCGTCCATGTCGTCCTCCCTTCGTCAGACTCAGCCTCCTCTTCGTCTCGGCTCCTCCTCCTGCAGGAGCGTCTGGACCCAGGAGCCGAGCAGGAGCAGAGCAGTCTGACCAGGCTAGACCTCAGCTTCTCACGCTTCCTGTCCACCTCATCTGGACTGGCTGTGATCCTGGAGGGAGGAGGAGAAGCCACAGAGGAGGCGACACCCAGGTTTCAGGCCCAGGCTTCAGGTCACAGAGGTCAGTGGCAAAACTAATGAACACTCCTCACATTTCATGGTGTTATGTTTTCCTTATAACATAGTTTTTAAAAAAAATTGCAGCACAAGTTTAATTATGAGTAAAAAGAGCAGGAACAGTAGAAATCCTCATTCTTCACAGTAAAAATATAAAGTGTGCTGTAGCCTCTGAACTGGAAACGTATTAAACTAAGATGTAACTCAAATGCCATCATATTACCTGTATTTACCTGTGCGTACCTGTACTCTGACTTTATGCAGATTATTCTGTCTTTTACTTGCGTACCTGTACAGGTGAGCGTACACACAGTACTTTCTTTGTGTACTGTAAGAGCTGCAGGTCGATTCGAGCAGGTAAACTGCGAGTTCGCTGCAGGCGCTGTAAACAGACGACACTCACACTCAGCAGGGTAAGAACATGCGGTTATCATCCTGTAGCACCACCTGAGGCCACAGGGGGCGCTGTTTGGATGGTGTTAGGGCTGTACACACTGATGATGATGGGTAAACGTGACATCTCTGTCAGGGTCCGTCCTGTTGGGATGATGTCCTTCTGCCAGGCCGTATCCATGGTGTATGTCAGTCCGATGGTTGTCATGGCAACGAAGCGGTAAGTCTATCTGATGTCATTGGAGAATGAGAAGTACAAAATACTTCACACAAGAATAAACTGAAGAGCTGCAAAACTACGTACTGGAGAAATGTTGTTTGATTAAAAGAAGCAAAAAACAGTAGTACTGTGTGTGTTTATTGTGTACTTGTGTTTTTCAGGAGTTCTACATGAAGTGTGCGTCCCATCCGACAGCAGATGACGACCTTTCCGTGGCCCTCGACCTCATCATGACCAACACCAGAAATGTGCCCTGCATCGCCTGCACCGATGTCATGTAACGCAAAGACACAAAACCAAACACACAAAAAGACACACAAGCAGACACACAACTAGACCCACAATAGGATGTGAAATGACAAGTCGGGTTTGACACAGACTTCAACAAAATGTACTGAAGATACAACACAAGTACACAGGAGTAACAGTCTGCAAATGGTAGATACTACAGTACCCATGAGCCTCAGCTGCTGGTTCCATGGAGTCCAGTTCAAAGTGTTGATCATTACTGAATGTTCACCAAGCTAACGCTACACTGTGTATGAAGTTTTAGATTCTTTCTTTATCTCGATGGCAACTGCAGCTGGGGCTCATGGGTAATGAAGTGCAGTGAGTCTGAAAAAGCAGCATTTTCTGTGTGTGTGTCTCAGAGACGTGGTCGTGGTGTTCCAGTGTCCGGAGCGTCATGTGATCTGTCTGGACTGTTTCCGTCGTTACTGCCAGACTCGACTCAACGAGCGTCAGTTTGTTCATGATGCTGCGGTCGGATACTCTCTGCCCTGTCCAGGTACATGTTCAGCCCTTACCTGTCCACAGGTAATCTGGACTTACGTGGATCAGGCAGGGCTCTGGAACATTCATCAATGTAACGCTGTCTGTCCATCTGTCCTCAGCTGGATGTGAAGCCTCTCTCATTAAGGAGCTCCATCACTTTAGGATTCTGGGAGAAGAACAGGTGAGTTTACTCTGATGTTCACATCCTGATTAGTAGTAGTAGTAGTGTTGATAGTAGTAGTTGTAGTAGATGTACCTTTTCTATATAACACGTGTGAATCATTTAATGTCATTCATTCTTTCATAAACCCTATAAAACATAAATAATAAAGACACTAAAAGTCAACCCAGCTCATCTAAATAAAAGTCATTAGTTAACTCAACTAACCTAAACTAGTTAAAACCACAGTGGAAAATAAAGTAATACTCCAAAACATGTGTAAAGTCTGCTGGAAATTCATTTACATCCATTAATTCTATGACTTTATGCAGATGATTCTGTCTTTTACTTAAATGAACATGTTTTTATTTGTTATGAACGCTGTCGTGTCTGTATGTTAGTATGGGCGGTACCTGCACTACGCCGCAGAGGAGTGCCTGTTGAAGATTGGGGGAGTGATGTGTCCGTCACCTGGTTGTGGGGCGGGGCTTCTCCCACCTGATGATGACAGGAGGGTGGAGTGTGACCGACAGGCGGGCTGTGGATTTGTCTTCTGCAGAGTCTGTAGGGAGGAGTACCATGAGGGGGCGTGTCTCACTACACAGGCTCCACCTACAGGTGGGACTACACAGGTGAGCACTGTGAACATCAGAATACAAACTACGTAACAGCTGTTTGGTGCACGTGTGTTTGTGTACATAGTTACTGTTGGAAGGTCATGTGATCAGTCCCAGTGTCGTTCCGCTGCTGGTTTAGACGTTTCAGTTTATTCGTGGAGTTCTGTCAGAGTTTGTACATTTGTAGTAACTGTAGAATCTAGTTTCCTGTTATTGTCTTCTACGTCACCTCTGTTTTCTGCGTTTTCTTTTTTCTCACATGTTCAGATGTTAAAAAAAAACAAAAACAAAACAACTAAATAAATCTGATTCACCTGTATGCATGTATGAAGACAGTAGTGAGGATAAACCCAGGTGTGTTAATCTGATTTGTTATAATCAGATTACTGCCGTTCTGATAAAACAGATCAGATTATGCTGTTTATATGATCAATACTAATCAGATCCTGATCAGAGTATTAGTGTGGACGGAAACGGAATCATTGTTCCATGATGCTTTGGGTTAAGTTTCTGTTGTGCCGCTCATCGATCTTCGTGTTCAGGGTCAGAGGTCATCGGTGGTGATTGTTCAGATGATCAGTGTGAATCTGACTCTGAAGTTTGTCTCTGAAATCAGATGAAGGGAGTCATTGCCGTGGAGTGTGACGTCTGTGTCTTCTGTCCATCAGGGGTTCGTGGTGGACCAAGGGGCATCGCTCAGGGGGAGGTGGGACCACGCCTCCCTGCTCCTCATCCAGAACTCCACCAAACGCTGCCCTCAGTGTTCAGCTCCTGTGGAGAAAGATGGTAACTGGAACTGATTCTAGATCAGTGAAAACCACTGAAGTGCGGATCATGGGGCAGGTCCCACAGATCCAGGACCTCCTACATCACAGGTGTCAAACATGTGGC
The DNA here is from genome assembly GCA_030068375.1 of Ostorhinchus rueppellii. Classification (NCBI taxonomy): domain Eukaryota; kingdom Metazoa; phylum Chordata; class Actinopteri; order Kurtiformes; family Apogonidae; genus Ostorhinchus; species Ostorhinchus rueppellii. Next base: position 3,369,422 of record JAQQZY010000008.1, read on the forward strand.
CCGGGGGCCAAATCCGGCCCGCCAAAGGGTCCAGTCTGGCCCTTGTAATGAATTTATGAAATGCAAAAATAGATATTAGGATATTAAGAATCATTTTAGTTCAGGTTCCACATTCAGACCAATTCAATCTAAAGTGTCTCAGATCAGTCAAATACTGTCATAATAACCTATAAATACTCACAACTCCAAGTTTTATGTATTTGTAGATCCACTGTGTCTGTACGTTAAAATGAACACGTGGAAATGATAAACTGAACAGAATATTGTTAAAATTACACGTATTTGTCAGTTTGCTCATGTTACTCGCATTATTTTAAAGGATAGTTTGTAGAGGTAAACATTTTCATTTAATTTTACTTTTTTTCGCTCTAAAACATAGAGAAACGTTTTGAGTTCAGATTATTTATACGGTATATTATGTTATTTTACTGGTCCGGTCCACTTCAGACTAAATTTAGTTGAATGTGGCCCCTGAACTAAAATGAGTTTGGCAGCCCTGTCCTACAGACTCCGCCCACTGGTTTTCACAAACCACTGCTGAGTTCCAACAGAGCAGAACACTCACATGTTGTGTTGTTAGTTTCTACAGATAAAGACAGGAGTTATCGTGTACAGCTACAACCACAACCAGAAGAACCATTAAAAAATACAAAAAAATAACTTCACTGTTCAAAAGAAAACAGTAATGAAACGAAATAACGTATGTTTGTGAAGCTGATGTTGGTCATTAGAGCTCTGCTCGTTACTTTGACAGCTACTCTGTCAATCAGAAACATGGGTAAATGGAAGGTTTGGCAGATAAAAACAATTCAATAGTGAAACATGTTGAAGAATCACAAAATGGAGACTTTGACCAAACAGAATATTCAGATCTAAGCAGATGAGCTGTTTTTACAATCTCAGTCCCAACAACAGAAAAATGGTTCAACTATAACTTTCACTGAAAGAAACATCATTATTATAAACATTCTTTTTGCTTTTTTAATGACTTGTGTGAATTAAAAACAATTCAAACCTTTGCTTGAACAAAGCAAGTAAACTCCACCAGACCCTGAGACGAATAAAAATATGATCGGAGTCATTATTTTATTATAGCTATAAAGCAAATACATTTTATTGTAAAACACACATTTTTTCCCAAAAGAAATCTGAATATTTTAGAAGTATCAGTGGTTGTGATGAGCCCATTTTACATTGAACATATTCTCAGAGCAATAAAGAACAAACTGTGAAAACACACACTCACGGTTTTTCTTTTGCACAGTCAAATCCTTGTCTTTTGTCCAAACTCCTGATCCCAGAGGCTTTTCTTAAACACATAAAGCACATAATATGTGTATTCAAAATAAAAAGTTTCACACTATTTTTTTATTTAATTGTTTTTTATCATTTTTTGTCATAAAAAATACCAAATACTCAATAAATGTCCTATTCTTAAATGCTTGAACTGCCGTGTTTGGAATGTAACCCAGCAGTGCTGTGTGGAGCCTACCTGTGCTGACTGGTCTCTGTCTCCCCCTGCAGGCGGCTGTATGCACATGCACTGTCCTGTCTGCAGGGCTGAGTGGTGTTGGATCTGTGGAATCCCCTGGAACAGGGACTGTATGGGAAACCACTGGTTTGGATGAACACCAGATCCATGAGACCCTGTACCCTTCTGTCCAACAGGATATCACTGAATCATGCAATCAATAAAATGTGGTGGTAAATGGTGGATGGTGCTTGAAATGATCATCATCTGCACAGTCACATCATTATTCATCAGCTGCAAAATCACAGAAACATAATGTGTTTTATTCACTGTTAAAGTCCAATTTCAAAAACCTTGGGATGCTGTAAACCACAGGTGTCAAACTCATGTTAGTTCAGGGGCCACATCTTCCCAATATGATCTGAGGTGGGCCGGACCAGTAAAAATAATATAGAAATACTGTCAACTCCATACATTTCTGTGTTTTAGAATGAAAAGAGTTTTATTACATTATGAAAAAACTTTACATTTACAACCTATCCTTTAAAAAACAAACCTGAGTAACATGAAGATCTTTGAAAAAAATGAAATTTCTTAAGAAAAATAAGTGCAACTTTAACAATATTTGTCTTAGTTTATCTTTTACAAATATGCATGACAACTTACAGACCACAGTGGGTCTAACAATACACAAAACATCTAGAAACAGGCAGAATATTGGTCCAGCTACACCTCAGTCTCTTAAGACATTCCAGGTTGTTCATACTTGTTGAAGTTATTCACTTTATGAAAGAACGGTGTACAAATGTAAATAATTTCATGTACTTTTGCTTTTTAGACAGTAAAACAAAGAAGACGATGTTAATGTCCTTGATTGATAATATTGTCAGTGTAATATTTGCATTTCATAAATTCACTCCACGGGCCGAATTGGACCCGTCGGCAGGCCAGATTTGGCCCCCGGGCCACATGTTTGACACCTGTCCTGTAAACTGTAAATAGAAAAAGATTTGAGGTTTTGTTGTGACTGATCCTGTTAAAACCACATCAGATCAGGCTCAAACTGACCCGGTCTGAGTGAATCCAGTTTAGTCGTGTAGTGCTTTTAACGTGGCGGTTATGGTTAGGACCGCAGCTTGGATTACATATGAAAAAAATACCAGAACTGGACAAATTCAATCCTTATGCATTTTCAAACAAAAAATTGTTCAGTTTTTGCATTTATCACAGATTTACATCCAAACTAGGTACAAAAAAAAAAAAAAAGAAAAAAAATACCACAAATTAGGAGAACTCTTCCTTTTTTCCATATTCTTAAAATTTGGCATGATTTTGGTTTTATTTTTCAGATGAATAAGAAAAACAAGCCAAAAATTAACAAATCCATCAGCAAAGTGAAGAAAAATTAACAGAATGGTGGTAAATTAAGAAACCTTTGTTCATTTTTGGCTCATTTAACATAAATTTAAAGAAAAACATTCAAAGCCTCATATGAATCAAATTTAGGAGCAGATATGAAAGTATCACGGGTCTGATTTGGTTATAAATAATCAGATATGAGTCACATAAGGGTTAAAACCGTCATATTTGGTCCAGATTTACCTTCAGTCTGATGAAGTCAGGCAGGTGGATGGTGTAGATGCGGTTCTTGTCCACCAGATGGCGTCGTTCCATTTGAAAGCAAAACCTGGAGCTGCGTCTGAAGGTTCTGGTGGTTCTGGCCTATTGTCAGAACCTTATACTGATGGTTCTGGTGAATCTGCAGGAGGTTCATGGCAGTAGGTTCGAGCCCAAACACCAGCTGATGTTAACAGTTCAAACATTAAATGTCAAACCTTTCAACACAGGACACGATCAAACCGTTCAATCCCATGATGCTTCAGGGTTTCCCGTCTGTGTGGACCAGGCTGAAGGTTCTGAAGATTCATGATCAGGTCTGAGGACCCTGGTTGGAGGTCAGGAAGTGGAGTCTGATGGTCCATGGATCAGCTGGGTGTAGTTTGTGACTGTGTCCAACAGGGGGCGCAGACACTGGAGAAACACTGAATTAAAAGATCATGTGACACTGGAGTAAATAAAACCCACAAAGAAAGCCAGGTGAAAATGAAGACACATCAGCTCTGAAATTATCCCTGAACATCTTATTCTGTTTTTTGTGCCTTCATGTCATTTCATCTTTTACTGAATGAAAACGCAGAAAAACAAGTTCTTTCAAAGGTTTATTACAAAATGCAAGACAAAACATGTCAACTGGGTTTATTCTATTGGCAAACACGATACAATGACGTACAACCTTCTACCTGCAGCTGGAAAACAAAGCAACACAACAAGGGTCTAATGCAAACGGCAGCAGAAACGGGCTGAAACTGAAAGAACCCAACAGAATGGGAGGAGCAGGAGGAGGAGCAGGAGGAGGAGCAACACAACAAGGATGGAAAGCAGATGGCAGCAGAAACAGGCTGAAATGGAAAGAACCCAACAGAACAGGGGGATCAGGAGGAGGAGCAGGTCCGTTTCCATGAACAGGTTGCCATATATGGGTGCGATGGGATGAAGTAGGCGTAAACAGTGAAGGGGCGTGGCCAACATCCACAGGTCAGAATTTAATTGGCTAAATCCGATCCTTCTGTTTCAGTCCCAGGTCTTTCGACAAAATCTCAAGTGAACCAAAGAACGGTGGCAGCTGGAGACACCACCTACATCTGAGGGGAAACACCCACTCTAACATCAACCAATCAGAATGACCCTTGAGTTTGCATTTAGTCAAGTCTGGCCCAAAGCAGTTGAAACTTTGGTGTGGGACAAATGACAGACTTCAGTGGACAAAAGTGTCTCCATCAGCTGATGAAGACGTCAGTGACTCTGCTGCGAAGCTGCAATGTTTGCTGTTTTTACCAGCAAGAGTTCGACATTGGTCATGACTCCTTATAATTGGATGTTATGGTTATTATTGGATGTTCTATTGAGTTGTGATACATCGCTGAGAGTTGTCTGGTCATTTCCACTCAGACATGAGCATTAACCAATCAGAGCGACTCCTTAGTTTTAGATGCTTAACGCCGTTCACCAGCTAATTTACATTCCCATATGCTGAGGCTTTTACTGTGAAATCTGCTTCTCTTCCTGTTTGCATCTGATGATGATAGTGCTAAATGATGAAAGTGGCGGTGGTGTTGCTACAATAACGAGTGCAGCCAGGCCACTCTCAGTTTTTAGGGGTTTTTTTTTCATTGTGAATCACATTAAATACCATTTATATCTATATATTACAACATTGTCCAAATCCATAAATAAGTAGTGCAGTTTGCCCTTTGACCTCCAGGACGCAGCCGCTCCGCCACTGAAAGAGGAAGTGCCACAGAACTACAAACATGGCTGACGAGCTGCAAGTTATAGTCTTCATGCAAATGTTAAGAGTGAAGGAAACTGCTCCGACCAATCAGCTCGTCTGCTGGGATTTCACATTTTAACCTTTGAAAAAAAAAAAAAAAAAAAGACAATGAACATTAAATATGAAAACACAGTGAACCAATCAGAATGCTGGGCCTCAGAACTGCAGCCAATCAAATATACAAGGGGAGGAAGATGTCTATGGACGATCAGTACCCACAGTAATGATCAGGCTGATGGTGATGTCACAGAATCCAGGAGCTAATAGTTCAAACATGGACCTTTGATCCTAACCCTATTGATCATTTATTCACCTGACGTGAACATGAAGAATTGCACCCGTTGATCTGATCCAGGTCGGTTCATCAATGTGTGATTGAATTTAAGAAATAAAAACCATCTTTGCATCTTTAACTCCTGCTCAAACTATTGTGTTTTCTGTATTTTTATGGTTTTATGTGGGACTGGATCAAATGTTCAAAGCATCAAACAAAGACAGCAGAAAGGGGGCGTGGTGAAGGGGCGGGGCTCACAGACATGTCAAAGATTAAAATGTGATTCTTTCTGGTTCTGAGCTCTTCTTTTACTCCGCTGTGAAACCAATTTGTGCTCATTTAAACAACATGTGATGAAACACTTTAAAACAGTTCAGTTGTTTTTTTCTTTTTTACAATGACATTTCTTTGTTTCCAAAAAAACAAAAGGGGGAAATAAATAACAATGAAAACAAATAAACAGAAACATGGTCTGTATCAGATGTGTGCGTCTCTGATTGCTCTTGAACAAACGTATCTTATGTATTTTTGTCGTTAATAAACTTCAACCTGAACTGAATGAGTTCGTTTTACGGTCAGACTCAGTTTCCCAGAATGCTAAGACCTGGGGCTGTTGGGAGTTGTAGTGGCAGCCAGGCGTGGCCTCCCCAGGTGGCTGATGGGAAATGGAGTGTAGAGAGGGCAGAATGAAAGCAAACAGACATGGGGCAGGGCCAGAGGCAAGGGGCGGGTCTAACACTTTAAATCTAATCCCATCCTTAAGAGCTATCGGTCAGTAATGACCATATATGGATATGACCGTATGAGGACACACCCCATACGACCACATATGGATGTCCTGCTGCTATCTACACCAGATGAAGTGTCCAGTTCCCCAAACTGGGACAACAAATCCAGAATCTGTCCCCAACGACTCCAGATCCTTTTCAATTAGAACTCTTATGAGAGAACTGGTCCCAAACCAGTCCAGAACCAGTCAGCACTGGTTCAGAACCAACCCAGAGCAGCTCCAAGACCGGTCCAGATCCGGTCTGAGCCGGTGCCGGTCTGGGCAGCATCACTCAGAATCAGACTCCAGCGGCGCAGTCTCGTCCAACACCGGTCTCTTGCGGCGCTTGGCGGCAGCAGTGGCGGCCCGGCGATGCTCCTCCTCCATGTGCGCTTTCTTATGACGAGAGAAGCTCGACGAGTGCATGAAGGTCTTGTTACAGGCGGCGCAGGTGTAGGTCTTGGTCTTGGCGGTGCCCTGCAGTCCGGTCTTCTGGTGGTGCTGCTGCAGCTTCATGCGGCCGCCATCCACTCGGTGGGTCTGCTGGTGCCGCGCCAGGCTGGAGGCGTGGCTGAAACGCTTCCCGCACTGGCCACAGCCATGGCGACCAACTCCTCCCCCTGCCCCGCCCCCTTCCTCGTCCTCTGAGGAGGCAGGGCCTCGCTTGGCACCCCGGCCGGCACGGCGGCGGCGGTTCTTCTTGCAGAGGGTATAGAAGTTGGGTTTGTCTCTGGAGCAGAGCTTCAGGCGGATCTTCAGGTCTGACGACGTCTCTCCCAGATTCTCTTTACCTGGTGTGTAGTTGTCCAGCAGCTCCTTCACATGGGTCACCTGAAGGATACACACAACTGTTAGATTACAACTCCCACCATGCATTTCACTGTCCTGTTTCTAGAGTTAACATTTGACGTTTTCTCAGCTTTGGTGAAGACCTTTAGAAGGTTCACCTACAGACCAGGAGGAGAGGCTTCCACCTCCACTTCACCCACTTATGACCTCATTATAGATGCATGGTCCTGAACCACTGACCCGGAACCACAACCTGCACCACCTCAACTGGGGTTCGGACCAGTAACCCTGTGTTCTCACCTGGTGTTTGGACAGCTGCGTGGACGTCCTGAAGCTCATGTCACACTGTGGACAGGCGTAGAACTTATCTCCACTGTGGGTCTGGACGATGGCGGTTGCCTGCTGCCTCTTGGTCTTCTTGTTCTTGGTGCTGGTCTTCAGCGAGTGGCGTAGGGTGGCCATATTGGGTCCGAGGGTGGCGTCCTTGGGGATTCCTTTTCCCTTCTTGTGGATAAGGCGGTGGCGGGACAGGCTGGAGCTGTGGTTGAACTCCTTCCCACAGATGTTACAGGGGTGGATCCGCCTCTTCCCATGAAGCCTCAGGTGACTGCCCAGCATCCTGACAAACAAACAAACGGTCAAAGTGAAGAACATCCCCCTCTAAAACCATCCTGTTTAGTGCAGAGAAGCTTAAACACCATTAAACAGTCTGGTTTCAGGTTTCAAAACCAACGTTACCATCTGAGATGTTTTAAAGGGGACCTGTGATGCTACTTTTCAGTCCTTTGGATTTGATTTCTAGTCCTTCCAGAATAGTAACACACGATTAACAGCACTAAACACTTAGTAGAAGTGTGTCTGTCCATGTTCCGTTTACTGGGATTTCTTGCATCCGGCCAAAGTGCTGGGTTTTACTTGACTCCACCCCCTGCACTGTTGGTGTACACCCCCCCCCCACTAAATAAGCAGGTTTGTTCTGACAGCTTGGCTTCAGACTCTTCAACACGAGTCAGTATCGTCGGTAAGGCTCCGCCTTCCAGTTGGAGTTTTGTGTCTAATCCAGCCTCGTACCTGCCCACGGTAAAAAACTGCCCCCTTTAAAACGCCCATGCAAACAAAAACACAGGTCTGGTT
>JAQQZY010000008.1:3378443-3388690 GCA_030068375.1 Ostorhinchus rueppellii
AACAAAAACACAGGTCTGGTTTTCCAGCTCCGTCCGTGTCTTCCTGCTGCTCGCCTCTTTGGGAAAGCTGAATAAAAAGCGCTTTCCCTCACACCTGGAGACGCACTGCGTTGGAGCCATTTTCAACAATAAAACTTCCGGGGCAGTGGGAGGGAGGGGCAAAGCAGTCTGAGAGTAGGTGTGAGCACGACCATATTAGGAAAGTCCAGCACGAAGTAATGTCACGTAGTGAACAAGTTTGTGAACAGAGCGATCTTAGACATGCAGAGTAACTTCTACGGCTCCCGCCCGAACGCATGAACGTCATTTTTTGACAATTTCTTATCGACTGACACTTCTATTCAACGGTGCAACAGGATTAAGAGCTCAAACAGTGGAAAAGCAGCATAGGTCCCCTTTAATCTAAAGACAATTAGACAATCTATGTCCGTACCTCCACCAAACTGTCAACTGGTCTGTTGTCTTAGTCCCAGTCTACATGTAGATGTAGTGGGTTTATAGTTAAACCCTGCCTCCTCTGCTCTGATAGGTGCTGAGATTCACTTTCAGCTTGTTAACCTACGCCGTCATCGACACAATGTCAACAGTGAGTTAATCACAAACCCAGAGGTTAAACTGGAACCACCATGGACAACAGTCAAATCTTAACTTATGGGACTTTGTGTCTGCTCTGCTGTTAAAGCAGATCATATGTATGATGGTGGATTCTGGGTCAGAACACCAGGTTCAGTTCTGGTCCAACTGGTCTGTTTACATGCAGGAAAACTAACAACTTTCACATGGACTTTTACAGTAACACAGGACATGAGTTTTTCAGCATCATGTAAACAGACTGTCTGATTGGATCAGACTGAGTCCACCCGTTCAGACTCTGAAACCTGGCAGACAGTTGGCAAGAGGCGACTTTTTACACTAAAATTTAAATCAAATCAAGAAACATCCAAAGAGAAAAACATATTCATCATGTATTCACCAGCTGCAGGAACAACACCACCTGCATGGAGACGCATCTACAGGTGAGATTCTGGGTTCTACACATGTGGTTCTCCATGTTCTACAGGTGAGGTTCTCTGTGTTTTAAAGATGAAGTTCCTGTCATCACCATGTTTGTCATCACTGACTTTCTTCTTCTTTCATAAAACTCTACTCTTCTTTGTGGTATTTGTCCAGTGTGTTAGTTCAGAGCAGCGCCCTCTGGTGGACTGATGCCAAACACTCCTTCCAATGTAATGGACACATGGAAGGATAAGAGCAGTGACACTGACACCGGTTTGGATCACACAAACCCAGAGGTGGACAATCCCAGCTCCATAAAGTCCTCTATTGGATCTACCTGTTCAGTGAACACAGGTGAGTCCATCCATCTACCTGGATGAGGAGTTGTGCTCATAAATGGGCTGGTTCAGTGAATGGTTGGAACAAATACATGGCAGGACTTTGACTTTATGGAGCTGGGTTGTCCACCTCTGCACAAACCCATTCACATACGGACAGTGAGCATAAATGGGCCTTTACTCCGATTTTCAGGAGGAAATGTCACATCATGTTGAGAAAATGTGAACAAACTAAATGCACTTTAACATCTGTGACCAACAACATACGGTTTATATTATTTTTCTGTTTCCTTCTGTAATTGAGTATGTTTGGACGTTGTCTTTGTCTCCAGTTTGTCCATTTTTCTGTTTTTAATCTAATACGACCAGACAGATACTGAAGTGAGGGTCAGCTTGTTTGGTTTTTGACCTCCTACTGACCTGCTGCCCTTGAAGCTCATGCCACAGTGTGGGCAGGTGTACCGAGCCTCCTGGTGCGTTGGCTCCAGCGCTCGTTTGGCGGGCGGCGCTGCCCCCTTGCCGGTGTGCGTCTGCTGGTGGCGGTACAGGCTGGAGGCGTGGCTGTAGCACTTCCCGCAGTAGCTGCAGCGGTACTGTCGCTCGTCAGGCTCGTAGTCATCATTCTGGTCCGAGTCGGCATCTCCTTCCAGGTGCCCGCTGCCCGCCTCCAGCAGCACCTCATGCTCGTCGTCGCGCTCCTCCTCGTCTTCCTCGTCAGAGTCCGTCTTGATCTCAACGCTCTGCTCCGTCACCTCGCAGGGGTACACCTCTTCGTATGGGGCGAAGAACGCCTCGTCAGTCTCAATCTTCAGCTGCTCGGCGGTCAGGTCCGTCGGATCGTCTGAGTCCTTCTTCACACAGGAGATTGTGAACTTTGACCCCACCTCGGCCCATTTCACCACATACTCGATCGGCTGCGTGTCCAACTCCACCGTAATGAAGTCTGCACCCAGAGCGTCCGGCTCCGTCACTGCCAGCTCCACCTCCGAGTCCTCCATCCTGGACTGGGCCCAAATGAAGCGAACTGTTGAAGGCGGAAGAGGAGCAGCTACAGCCCTGAGGACCAAAGACACCATCAGTCACAACCACATCAATCAATGAGCCTGTTTCCATGACCATAAACATTCAATAATCAGATGTGATACGTTTACACGCACGTCAAAAATATGAAAATCCATAAACCTTTGGATTAGATGTTTCAGTCCATTATTGTATTTATGTCAGAGTTCATACATACGTAGTAACTAGGGGTGTAAGAAAATATCGGCTCTGCAATATATCGCGATATTTCATTTCATGATACTGTATCGATATTCAAATGTAGTGTATCGATATTTTTAGGCATTTATTCAAATGCAGATACAGCAGATGTTCATTTTTTTATTTTTTGTTTTTCTTTGTTGTTTATATTTTATTTAACACTATTTTATTAAATGAGTGGCAGATGTTAGTTCCTCTGTTGGGATCGCACAAAAATAATGTTCTGAACTAATAGAATATGAACATTTGAAGGATCTGAAACTGGAATGACTGCAAGACATAATTCAAGTTTTAACAGGAACATTTTGTGATGTAGCATCAGATCCTGTTGTGATTAAATAAAAATGGGTTTAGCATTTGTGCGTATTTCAGGTGTTAATCAATTATTCAAGTAAATAATCACTTAAAAAAAAAGAGCCGAAAACAAAAATACCTTTTTAACAGTATCATGATATATTGTGATATATCGTATCATCATACTAATATTGTGATTTGTATTGTATTGCCAGATTCTTGCCAATGCACAGCCCTAGTGATAACAGTAGCATCAAACTTTATTATTTTCTTGTACATCATCACTTCTGTTTTTTGTAATTTTGTACTTTTTCCACATGTTCAGATATTATAGAACTAAATAAATCAGATGAAATCCGTACACATCCATGAAGACATCAGTGTATTGGGGACAAATCTAAGTGTGTTAATCTGATTTATCATAATCTGATTACTGCTATTATCTGACAACACAGATCAGATTATACTGCTTAAAGGATCAATAATAATCAGATACTGGTCAGAGTATTAGTGTGGATGTATGTGGGTTCAGTGATGTACTGATCCGATGCAGTATTGGTATCCAAGACCAAACAAGACATCTGGATCGTATTAGACGGTGATTCTGATCCACTGATTCATGGTGTCTGAACAATAATTCAGAATAAATAACTCGCTAAATCTATATGTATACATTTATTTCTGACTTTTTGATGCGAGTCATGAACTAAACTCTGGTATTGGATCAGTACTTTGATTGGTATCAGTATCAGAACTGAAAAAGTTGGATCAGTGAAACCTGATGAATAGATCACGACAGGACGAAACATGACGAATAAACAGTGATAAATGACAACTAAACCTATGAGTCCGACCATTTCAACAGTCGATCAGAACTGGATCATTGTGAACATGGTCCAATAGAAACACAGAAGAAAATGTAATGAATGTGGACGACTGAACTGTAGCCGAAAATACGACTCAAGACATCAGTGATTAAGTGAATATTGGTGAAAGAAGGAAATAAAGCACCAACTGAATTTCCCTCGAGATTATTAAAGTATCTATCCATCCATCCATCTTTCCAAGCGCAAAACGAACCCATCAGTATTTAAAATCATGTCCATCTTACTGCTCTTATTTTCTTGATATTATACCCGTGTCACTCTAAATAATAAACCCAGAAAGAGTCATTGATTATTGAACTGGTTCTGGATAAATGAAGGGGCCAGATCAAGCAGTGAGACATTCCCTATTCAGTAGTCTCTGTGTTTGAAGTAAATAAATGATCTGTATATTTAATCCATGTATGAACAGGTCTGAGTCAGTACCCTCACATATGACACATGGTACAATTTACAGAAATAACATTTTGAGTAAAAACACTTAAATTATTGCTGCTCAGAATGAACGGCAATTATTCAAGAAATGGATCCTAAATGAAACACTGGGCTTTAACTATGACGTTAAACTACAACTGGGATCAATATTGGATAAAAATGTTGTAAAGATCAGTTTTTAATGAACATAAATGTGTTATGACACGAGGACAGCAGTTTGGACCTTTGTTCAGTATCACAAGAAAAGACTGAGTGGAACTAAAACACAGATAGGATCCCAAACTGGTGTTGAACAGACAGATTCCAACTGAAGGGAGATCGACAGAGAATAGCAGAGCAGACTGGACTAAGAACTGGACTGGACAGAACCTTTGGATATTCATGGACTGGAGAAGAATGAGTTCAACACATTCACAGACTGAAAAGATCAATGATACAACAACCAATATTAGTATAAGAGTTAATAGTGTATTTACATATGAGTGTAAACAAATATTAATATGGTTAATGGTGCATTTGCATATATGAGTCCTTTTTAGGTTCCATTTTACATTGATTCAATCTTTTTTTCTACTAGCGATACTGAAATTTCATGAAAAGTTCCAAAACTAGAGTTCCTAAGCTAATAAATGAGCCTATTTGAGAAATAATAGATGAAAGTTCATTTTCGACACGGACATTCACTTTTGCTTGATCTGACCCCATGGTGATGCTTCAATAATCAATAGTTAATACATGCCATTAGGCCTGCTCTGTCAGATCATAGTTAAAATAATTAATGTGTAAATGGTAATATACTTATACAAAAACAAAAAACTGAACATCAGCATTTAGATGAAAAACACTGATTAACAGTAATAATAATCTAAAAGGTGATCCTTTCAGCCTCTGTTCACTGATTCTTTATGATGTCGACTCATTTAGCATCAATTTAATTCAACTGATTGATTATGAATCAGTTTTCATCCTAAAGATTAAATCTGACAGGAAAAGAAAAGAGATGAACAGTTTCTATAAAATACTAAACTATCCTGAGGTTCAGGTTTATTCTGACATTGTTAATGTTCAACATTTATGGTGAAGTGTTCAAAATCACATGAACAGATTGACAAAAATGTAAAAATAAAACTGCAAAAAAAACAAGACTATTTGTCTCCTTTTTTCACTTTCTGTCTGGTCTGATTTGGCATTCATGATGATAATTATCGAGTGACATGACATCAATCAGTCTGACGAAAAGTGAGGAAAACTGAACCCATTGTGATCAATAAGAAACTCACTAAAACCACAAGTGACATCAAATGTTGGAGATGAATGGGATTCGACAAACGCTGAACCTGCTCAGACCAACAGGATTCAACAAAAGCAACAATAATCAGTCATATTAATTAAACTGAACCTATGACTGATGCACCCGTCATCAGTGAATGATTATTGATCAGGATTTAATCCAGAAGCTGCTTTTCCAATCAAAACTGTCCCCCATTCAGACTAATCTGAGTGTTACCAATAACAACACTCTAATCAATGAACACCACATAAGATAATCAATAACCACATATCTATTGATCATCTGTCAATAATCAGTCATATTAACACAAAAAAGTGGCACGTAGAAATCAGACTAAATTAAAATAAATGTATAAAATACATCTGTGCCTCACTTAACAGTGGCATCTGTGAATCAGTGACTGACTATTGATCATAAACCGTGTGACGTCACGATCATTAACGACACACCCATATAAGGTCAGAGGACCCTGATGACCTGTGACCGGCTGTGAGATCATTAAATATTCATTTAAGTCCTCGTTAGTTGTTGTTTCTGTGCTTCATTCAGCTCTGTTTGGTCCAAACCACGTCGAACCGAACTCCGTTGAAAATCCACCGCTTTTTACAGTCGTTCCGGCTTTCAGGGCCTCACACACCGACTGCACCGGTTCAAGCGGCGGCTACCTCACAATAAAGCCCGAAATGACTCGAATTAGACACAGAGACTGGGATTAATGATGAATATTGTCAGAAAAGACGCGTTTATTGATGATTTCTCCGGTTATTTCCAGTAAAATAAGGCGCGCAGGGCGGCGGGGCAGCATCCTTCTACATGACATCCGACAAGGATTCCCTTCGTGTTTTCGGGTGGTTTTAGGACCGAACCTTCCAGAAGCGTATTCTCATTTAGCTTATGTATGGAAATGTATTGGATTAGGTTATAAAACGGACTGAAGCTGCGGTTCGTTACAGTGTCCGGTTATTAAGCGGAGTTCGGGACGACATCCAGAATTACAGAGGACATAAGAGACAGAAGGAGTCTTTACTGTCCTTCTGTTTTGAAGCCGAATTTTCCAGAAGGTTTTTTTAAATTTCATATAATGTATTAAAATGCGTTTGTGTTCGTTTCGGTGTGGAGGGAAGCGGTGCTTTGTACTAATGTCCGCTTTTCGAACGGGGTCCGGCGGCTGCGGGCTGCCGAGGAAGCGGCGGTCGGACATCCATCAGTCCGGTGACATGTCACAGATTTCACGGCTCAAGCGCCGTTTATTTTACAGCCGAATCCTCCAGCAGCTCATTTCCCGTCATTAAACACGTTAAACGGTGTTTCTATGTGGACCAATGCGGGGTTTGGGAAAAGTGTTCGGTTTCTGATCGGAATTCGGCGGGACATCACCACGGACGGTTCCGACTGAATTGTTTGGTTATTCTGAAGCCGAATCTTTCAGAACCGCCTTCGGCTTGGTTTTGTCCATTTAAACGACCTCCCGGTTCCATCTGTCCGCAACGGAGTGGAGGTCAGTACAACAGTCCGGTATCGACACGGAGTCCGGTGGCTCCGCGGCTGATGAGGAAGCGGTGGATGGATCCGCTCCGTCCTGCGGTTTAGCGGCGGCTGGACGGAACCGTTCCCGTTAATCCGGTAAAACTGTCCGTATTCTGTGGATTATGTTACTCACCGAGCTTTGGGCAGAGGCTCAGCGGCCAAAACGTTAAAATTTACCGGCGGAGACGGTGACAATAAACAGGAAGCAGGGGAGGTGGACACAAAGCATTCTGGGAAAGGATTAAATGGAGAGACAACCGGAAAGACATCATAACTTTCAAAATAAAAGAACTGAAACAACGGCCACGTCTATAAAATAAAATAAAAAGAACAGCGTTGAACTGAAATTAAAAGAAAGCTTTAAGAAAAAAAAAATTCCCCCAATACGTCATATTTACAACGTCCTGATCCTCATGATTATAGCAGAAGTTCAGTCTAAGAGGAGTCACGGAGATTAACATTATAGAATTAAAATTAAATGCACTCCAAATGAAAACTTTTCACACACACAAAAAAAAAAAAAAAAAAAATCCGGACATTTACATTTTGTACTGTTGGATCTTAAGAAGATTCAAAGTAGAGTTTCAAAATGCAAAAAGAAGAAATGGGAGTGAGACGACAAAAAAAAAGTGAGTCAGCAATTTATTGAAAACAACAATTAAACTGAAACAGTCGGTTCATCAGGCCATCAAAAGTTTAAGACCACAGCCTTTAAAAGCCCAAATCTGTGCAAAAATGTGGATTCAATTCATTTTCTTTCAGCTATTCACACTGTCACGACCTCCTGACGGTAAAGGCTAAAAAGCTTTTTTTCTTTGAACGTGGTCAGATTGTTGAGCTGCAGAACCAAGACCTCTGGTAACACACCATCACTGCTGCGGTTGGACTGTCTGGAACTGATGTCCATTTCTGTAAACTTCCCTTGCCATCCATCCCCAAGTGTTCTCAAATAGGTTTAGATCAGGGGAACATGCAGGATGGTGGTGTTCTTCCTCTGTTCTCAGTCCTTTGTGAACTGCAGCATTGTCCTGTTTTTAAACCCAGTCGTTAAAACACAAACTCCTGCAACATCTCCACATAGCCAGCCTCAGCCGTTTGATGCCCCTGCACAACCTGAAGTTGTTCCACTGAAGGAAAAAGCATCCCAGATCATGATGGCCACACCCCCTTCACTGTGCCACCTACAAAACATATCCAGTGGGATCTGCTTGTCATACCAGTAACGTTGGAAGAAACCAGGACCGTCAAGGCAAAAAAAAATTCTCAGAGAATAAAACCGTCTTCCATCTTTCAATGTCCCATATTTGGTGTTTTTGTTGAAGTCCAAACAGACAGTTTTTTGGTTTCAAGGCCTTTGCAGGTGTGTTCTGTTACAGCCCTTCTCTCACAGATGCCTTCTGATGGTTATTGGGCTGCAGTCGCACCAGTCACAGCCTGAATTTGGTTCAAGGATTGTCCCGTGTCTTGACTGGACAGCCAATCAGATCCTCCAGCTCAGCACTGGTGACATTTTTTTTGGGTTCTACCACTTGACATGTTTGTTCCATAACCCTCTGGATCTTTGAAGGAATTCACAATGACTGTCTTCGTGAGTCCAATCGCAGCAGTGATGGTGCGTTACCAGAGGTCTTGGTTCTGCAGCTCAACAATCTGACCACATTCAAAGAAAAAAAAAGCTTTTTAGCCTTTACCGTCAGGAGGTCGTGACAATGTGAATACCTGACAGAAAATGAATTGAATCCACATTTTTGCACAGATTTGGGCTTTTAAAGGCTGTGGTCTTTTGATGGGCTGATGAACCGACTGTTTCAGTTTAATTGTTGTTTTCAATAAATTGCTGACTCACTTTTTTTTTTGTCGTCTCACTCCCATTTCTTCTTTTTGCATTTTGAAACTCTACTTTGAACCTTCTTAAGATCCAACAGTACAAAATGTAAATGCCTGGAATTTTTCAACTGCTTTTGAAATTTTGATAAAAGTGTACATAAACAAAAAAGAATCTTAATATATAATAGAAGCACTAAATTGTACTATAGTGTACAATAAAAGGAGCTGGGTCTCATTTGTCCAGTGTAGTAATAATACATCTGTGGATCTAGAGTCACATGACACATGATCAGATTACACACGATAGAATATCCTGGAAAACTTTGCATCCGAATAACAAAAGACTAACTAAAAAATAACATTAAATGTACATTGTGAGTAATTAATGGTTAAATAAGATAGCTTCTTCTATTTATGTCCTTGTTTTTACATAAATGATCATTATTTTGTCAGACAATATTTTTTTTCATAATTATGAAATAAATTGTGTACAATAGTCTCCTTCAATGACCATAATTCTCTTCCATAAAGTTTCCAGTGAAGTAGTCGTACATAAAAAAAAGAACACTAGTGGGTAATATACCTAACCCGAGAGACAACAGCATAAATAAGGACGTCTCCCTCTTACATGTTTTATTCACAGTTTATTCATTTCTTTTGTCCCGCCCACATCAACTATCAACATCACAATAAACCCCGCCCACATCTACTCATGGTATTGTAATAAACCCCACCTATATCTTCTACCAGGGTCATAATAAAACCCACCCACATCCATAACAGCATCATGATAAACCACGCCCCCTAACAGTGTCATAGTACATCCTGCCCACATCCATCAACTGTGTCACAATCAGCACCACCCATTTCCTCGGCCAGTGTCATATTAAACCCCATCCCGTCATTTTAGATCCTTAATAATAAATGTTGACAACTGTGTTCATAACAGCATATATGTAAATGTATGAATATAAATGTATAAAGTAACCAATAACAGCTAGATGATTTGTGGCTAGCAGACGTACCATAAACATCAATAAATGTTAAAGGAATACTCCACCCAAAAATGAAATTCAGTCAGTCACAGCCTCTCCCAGAGTTAGAACAGTGTGGAAAATGTTTTACAAATCCATTCAGTCATTGTCCTGTTTTAGGAGCAGCTAAGCTTTAGCTTAGCACAGTTGCTGTAAACTTATGGTGTTAGTTAGCATGTCCTCCAAAAAGAGGGACCAGGAAATCTATTTTCTTTTTCTAAATATATCTTGGGAGCAGAGTGTTTAGAACGAGTACAAATCATAATGAAAATGGAACCAGGCTATTACCTGGACACATATTTACTGTGAACTATATTCAGCCTCATCACAGCCAAAGCACCGCTAGATAGGAGCAAAGTTC
>JAQQZY010000008.1:3463681-3475326 GCA_030068375.1 Ostorhinchus rueppellii
CACTGAGAACTCCAGTCCAACTCTGGTTCTGTCATGAGTCACTTTTCATGATGTAGAACAAATGATGGAGGCCATTCTCAATCAAACAGTCAGTAGTCATGCAGAGAACACACACACACACACACACACACACACACACACACACACCCCCCCCTAAGATAATAGTTGCAGGTATAAATGAGGGGGGTTTTTTTTTTAGTTTTTTTTTTTTTAAATCATGGATGAGTAATAGTGCCGGGTGGGGGGGGGTTGTTATGTTTTCGTCCCTGATCACTTCATTTTTAATGTTTGTCTTTCACTTTAAACAGGTCGTATATGATTGGTTGATGTATTTATTCATGTTGCAAAATTTCAGAAAACAACTCGTTCTGAAAAATCCTTTATAACTGCCTAAAATTAGTGTTCTGTGTGAAAAGTAGTGTCTTTGTTCACTACCGGAGGATGTTGGACAGAGACATGAGGGATGATGGGACTGATCCGGTCTAAGACGCCATAGAAACGCACACTGTTTCATCCAGAATGTCAGCGGGCGGAGGTTGAACCGTGGCAGTTGGAGGGCTTTCGTTTGTATTTTCTTGGTGAACTCCTGACCCTGTGCTGAGGTCATGTGTGCTGCGATTGGTCCGTCCATGTAGCGTGTGGCCGTAGCGTGTGCTGTCGGATCGGGTTCGTGTGCTGGCCTTGTCACCAGCTCATGTGTCTGTGTGTAACTATGGCAACAATATCCTTTGTTATAACCATGTCCACAGGTGTGGCCCATGCCCGGCCAATCACAGCCCATTTCAATCATTCATCATGTTTAAAGCAGCTAAAATTATCAGCACACGAAGGCCGTGGGTGAATCCGCACGGCGGTAAATCAGCCCTGCCGGGTGTGGGTCGCGCTATTGTTCTGTGGATCCGGATCTCCAGCTGTCACATTAACCCCACGGCTCGTCTTCTCACATAACACTTAGCACCTCACAGCTGTCGTCCCCCTTTGGGAGGCTCGACCGGCACTCGCCCTCCACCGCCGCTGCAGGATGCTGCTCCCGGACCGTCCTGGAACGTCATCCTGGAACGCTGTCCTGGAACGTCGTGGTCGAGGACGAGCCTGTTGTCCATCCGCCTTTGAAAACAATCTGCCTTCATTCCAGTCGACACCTGATCCACAATGATCCTCTGGGCAGTGAGGTCAGAGGTCAGGGCCTGAAGACTATACACAGACCAGTTCACCTTGATGTCTTCAAGTGCTGCTGGGAAACCTCAGTGCCTCAAACCTTGATAAATATTCCAGTAAATGTATCTAATGATCAAACATCTTACAAAGTATGAGGAAGAAGAGTGAAAGCAGGACCATAACCTTTTATATATTGTCACATTATTGCAACAACCTACATTTTTACATTATAAGGACATACATTTGAACATAAAAACTTGAAATAATGGGAAAACATCTTGTCTATCGTTTCCCTTACCTGGCAACAGATGCATTTACACAGATTTATAACTCATTAATCACTATTTATTGAAGTTTTATTTTCAGATTTAAATATATTTAAAGGTGTACTTTGTAGTGATGTCTGTACCTCATTTCAACCCACACCAGTTCTTCCCCGTAACTTCACACCAAACGCCACGTGGCTTGCCACCTCTCAAAGGTCAGAGGTCAAAATGCCTGCTGCTAATGTCCCACCAGAGACTTGAGATCCTGAAATTTACTCTGACAGCTGAGATAAAAAGACAGAGTGGCCGACAGGCGGCGTTGGCTGAAACAGGCTTTTGTTCAGGTTTATTTGTTGGGCCGTTGCATCACAGAGTTTATCAACTGAAAAACAACCTCTAAGAAAAAAATGAAACCGACTCATCAACCTGTACAACCATGAAAAACAGCTAACTGACCATGCCTCTGTGCCTGGGTCATGTGACCACGCCTCTGTCTCACCTGTGCTGTTATTCTGCAGGTAGTGAGTGCAGCTGTAACGTCACCAACAGCCGCTGTGATGAGTCTGGAGTCTGCAGGTGATCAATCATCTCATCATCAATAACACACAAGGCACACCAACGCGTTACTTCACTCATATGTTCACCAACACAGGTGGCGGAGTTTGACCACTGTTTTGATGCCCTCTTGTTGTCGTTCCATTAAATGGTGCCGTGCAGTTGACTCATACCTGTTTGACATTTCCAGGTGTGATCCTGGGTGGGACGGCGAGCACTGTGACCGCTGCGTTCCAATGCCCGGTTGTCGTCATGGTTCCTGTCAGCAGCCATGGCAGTGCAGCTGTGACCCGGGCTGGGGAGGACGCTTCTGCGACAAAGGTCAGCCCCGCCCCCTTACATGAATATATATATGTATGTAAGAGTACACTGTATGTATGCATTAATAGAGCGATTCTGACAGAAAGATTCTGTTGTTTTTAAGTATTCCAGATTCAGTTTTTTCTGACTTTCAGATTCTACTTATTCCATGTATGAAATCCTGTTGTTTTTCCGTGTTTCAGATTCTCTTCTTTTTCTGTGTTTCAGATCTCCAGGTGTGCTCGGAGCAGCCTCCGTGTCTAAACGGAGCGTCCTGTGTCATCGAGGACAGTGGTGAATACTCGTGTCTGTGTCCTGATGGTTTCCACGGCCGACACTGTCACCTGAAGGCGGGGCCTTGTCTCCAGAGGAGGTCGAAAACGCCGTTGCTCATTTTATTCATGAATGTTTCAGTCACTATTGAAACACAGATGACACGTTAGATTATAACCATTTCCTTTTCGTGTGTAGGTCTCCGTGTAAAAATGGCGGTTTGTGCGAGGATGCCGATGGCTTTGCAGCGGTGTTGACGTGTCGCTGTCTTGCTGGCTTCACGGGGTCACGCTGTGAAACCGACGTGGACGACTGCCTGATGAAACCGTGTGCGAACGGCGCCACCTGCCTGGATGGCATCAATCGCTTCTCCTGTGTCTGCCCCGTCGGATTCACTGGACGCTTCTGTACCGTCAACCTGGACGACTGTGCCAGCCGACCGTGTTTGAACAGCGGCCGCTGCCTTGACCGCGCCGGAGGGTTCACCTGCGTCTGCCCACCTCAATTCACCGGTGTCACCTGCCAGACGCCGCTGAGGAGCCACGACGAGAACACATGGACAACATTGGGTTGGGAGGGAGGAGGGGCCAGACGTCACGTCACCACAGGCAATTGGAGGAGCGGTAACAGCAGTCGTCATGGCGACAGGCTGTTGAAGGTGACGGTAAGCGAGCGCAGCACCGGCGGTCTGTCGCAGGTGCAGCTCGTCACATTGCTGGTTTTGGCAGCGGTGACGTTCAGCCTCGTAGCGCTGACCGCCGGCCTTGTGCTGCAGGGTCACTGCAGAAACCGTGGCTCTGCCCCCTGCTGGGCAGCGTCTCCATTGTCTTCGTCACGGCAGCAAGGGCAGAAGAGCAGGTGGCGAGTGCGGCAGGATGGAGAACAGGAATGTCACATCAGCTTCCTGAACGCCACCGAACCAGAGAAGAAGAAGCTGAACATGGAGGTCCAGGGATCAAAAGGGTTAATATGCAAATGACCAGTGAGGAAAAAGCCAATCAGAACAGACCTCTGTACAGACATGTGACATGTGCAGTCACTCAGGAACTTTAATGTTAAGCCTCTGGAAATGTACAATGAAATAAGAAAACCAAAACAAAACCTGGTCAATAATCGAAGGTCATTGATCATCAACTCATCTGTAGATGTTGAACTAAACGACCTTACATAAGACGGTTAGAAAGTTTAACATTTAACAGCTGGGATCTTCATGACTGGTTTTACTGGAATTGGTGTGTATAAAAAACCGTTTAAACACAGACAATAAAGTCAAAGTTTGGAAAAACCTCAATAACTGTTCTCAACTTAAACCTGAATCACTGACAACATGGATTTGAAGACACGGACACAAAACATGAACAAACCGCTGCCAAAGTTAAGCTCATGGTTTATGACGACCTCACCTGAGTGTTCGACCAGGTGTGTTAATGCTGTCATAAGCCTGATGAAAACACCTCTGAATGATTTCACCTCAGTTTTTACAGTGTTGATGTAACTGAACATGTTGTTTCTTACAGTGTATTGTATGTTTATAAGATGTTTTTTTTTTTACATGGTTTCTTTTTTACAGTGGTTTTTTTTTTTTTTTTTTTTACAGTTTATTATGTGTAAACTGAAGCTAATTCTAATTTATTGTGTAATTTATCATCTATGTAATAAAGACATAACTGATAAAGACATCATGTTTGAGTGGTTTAAATTAGTACTCCCGTTCTGTTTTTGTCATTAAGTTAACCTTTACCACTTATGGTTCATGGATCCATGCAGCAGGTGCATCCTGGATAATTACAGTGGTTTCAATCCCAGATGTTAATAACAGAACGAACAGCCTCCAAGGTAATAGGACAAGGCCCAACAAATCCAAATTAGTTGTTAATCACATCTGATTAATGAAAAAATAAAACAGATCCATATGACCGTCCGTGCTCTGACACAGGACAGAACAAATACTAATTGTCATGTCTATCTCATGGACATGCTTAGGTCTCATTGTCTTTTTCTAAACTTTATTCTTTATAATTTGTTGGTGAATGTCCCCTTCAACCGCATGTTTCGTGTTCATATTTACATATAAACCATATAAGCTTTGACGAAATTTGACTGATCTGTTGGTGAAATCTTTAGGCAAAATGTGCAGGCAAAAAAAAAAAAAAAACTAAATAAAACTGATTTTTAATAATATATTGGCTTTTATATCATGAGAACATTTTCTGGTTTTGATGCACATAGTTTAGTCTTACAATTTCTCTACTAGGGGCACGCTGATGAGTGATGGGATAAATGTTTAAAACAACTTGAAATACCTCTGGATGGACATTTTTAACACCTCAGAACACTTAATGAAAATTTGGGATTTCGTGAGAAATGCACATTTTTGATGCACATAGTATAACCTTACAATTTGACCACTGGAAGTCATTGATGACTGCCAAAATAAATGTTTAAAACACCTTGAAATACTTCTGAATAGCTATTCCCAGCATCACCTAAAACTTATACAAATTTGGAATTTTGTGAGAAATACCAATTTTTGATGCACATTACCATTTGACCACTGGTAATGGTCACTGGTTAGTGACCAATGGAATAAAGGTTTAAAAACACCTTGAAATACCTATGGTCGGTCATTTTTAGAGTCAGTTTATACAAAAATTTTGAATTTTGTCAGAAATACCAGTTTTTAATGGGCATTTATTTATTAACCTTTATTTAACCAGGAAGTCCCTGAAACTGATTCCGGTGGCTGATTTTTCATCTGTATTTAGTGCATATAAAAGGCAGGTTTGAAATGGAACAGCTTCACTGGTGCAGTTGTGGTCGGGAGGTGGGGCTTATGCCCAACCAAAGGCAACGCACAGAACATAAGTGTTCTGATCACATCAACATTTATGGAATGAAAGAAAATAATAATAATAATAATAATAATTTGAGACATATGGCACCCTATTTTATGGGCCTGCCCCCCATGCCCGGTTCCACCAGTGGAGCATCAGCAATAGACCAGGACTGACTCCTGAGACAGCTGTCTCTCCTTTTCTCTCTCGCTGCGCTGCACTGCACAACACCCCCCACCCCCCCCACACTGTGTCCATGGTGTTGTGACTATTCTCCTGCACCATCTATATAAGCACTGATGTGTATGTGTGTGTGTGGGGGGGGGTGGGGGGGGTGTTCTCTCATACCCAAGGACTTAGAAGTTTTCTTTCATTCACCACAGAGCAACAAACAGAGAGAAGCAGTTTATGTCACTAAAAAACCACTTCACCAGTGATAAATAACAGACAAACACCTATCCACCCTCAATGTGGAAACAGAGCTACTTTCTATTCATTAGTGCAGGGGTATCCAGAGCAGTTTTAACAGTGGACTGTCTCCATGACAACAACCAGCAGCGCACGCAAAATCCTCATTTACATAGGGCAGTTTCCAGGACCTTGTATCTGTTGTCATTTGCATAGGAAGTCTTAGTTGAACACCTGTGACATGCAAATCAATAGCATGCGCAATTTTTAGCATGAGCAAACACATTTGCGCCCGTTATTTGTGTTCTTAGTACATCAGGCCCTAAATCTCTCCTGCTCCATCCTGCTCTTAAAGTGTTTTTACTGAGCTTTAATTTTTTTTTAACTTGTCTTGTCCAGCATCCTGACAGCAGAATGGTAGTCTGGCTGTCTTTTGGTGCTAAACAAATTTGCTTTGCCAAGGGAGGCTTCACAGTTTACATGAGGCTTCCTTTGATATTCTACTGTCTTTATTATGAGTTTTGTTGAATCACATTTCAATGCTGGACCTGAGCTTTAATTTTGAGAATGGGCGCTCAGACAAATGTTTATGTTACTGCCCCAACAGCCCCCCCCCCCCCAAAAAAATGAATCTGCTGGGGCTAACATCCACAGAGCTAGCCGTGAGGCTAACACCCACAGAGCTAGCCGTGGGGCTAACACCCACAGAGCTAGCCGTGCGGCTAACATCCACAGAGCTAGCCGTGAGGCTAACACCCACAGAGCTAGCCGTGGGGCTAACATCCACAGAGCTAGCCGTGAGGCTAACACCCACAGAGCTAGCCGTGGGGCTAACATCCACAGAGCTAGCCGTGGGGCTAACACCCACAGAGCTAGCCGTGGGGCTAACATCCACAGAGCTAGCCGTGGGGCTAACACTACAGAGCTAGCCGTGGGGCTAACACTACAGAGATAGCTGTGGGGCTAACACAGAAGTGTTTCCTCAATGTTTGAGCTCCACCCGTTGCTCTAGTCCAGTCCAATGTTCGAGTGTGTATGTGTAAGGAACAGAAACATTCTGTACCTGTGCAGAAGGAAGAGGGACACCTGCAGCTCTATTTTCACTCCTTTAGTTTGGTCCGTCAGTTCAATGCACAGGTTTAGCGCTGTTTTAGCCCGTGCTCTCTCACTCCACCGTTTAGTTATGCTTTCTTTGTGCCAGTCCAGCTCCTGTTCCAATGTCCACCAGTACAACTAAATAAATCCAACTAATCCATTTGTTTAGAAAAAGCACAGATCTGACTCTTCACACGTTCTTCTTACTTCTCACTGTTAACCTGTGCCGTTGATGTGCTGTTGTCATAGTGACGCAAGCCTGCCGTAAATCAGACCAGTCTTCAAAGACCCGACCAGGGAAGCTGGAAATAGCTAGAGGTGGACAATCCCAGCTCCACAGAGTAAACGTCCTGCCACGTATAGGTTGTACTTGTTGACTGAACACAGGTGATTCCACTGATGATGCCTTCATCTGCCTGGAGGAGGAGTTGTGCTCAAATGGGCTGGTTCAGTGAATGGTTGGAACCAATACATGGCAGGATTTTTACTCTATAGAGGTGGGATTGTACGGAGCCCCTAAAGTCCCAAAAAGTAATTTTTTTATCTTGTGTGCACAAGATTTTAAAAAAATACTTTCTGGGACTTTAGGGGCTCCGTAGGATATTCCACCTCTGGAAATAGCATTAGGAAATCACCAATTTTGGTGATAATCTCTTTTTAAATTGTGGACTACGATCAGGCATAAATATAAAAATGAGACTTTTTCAACATCACACAAAGTCTGTACAGGACTTTTAAAATCATTAACAGAGCATAGCCTGACTATTTGACCACAGGGGGGTGATGATGAGCAGTGGAATAAATGTTAAAACACCCCTTTCACACTAACGCATACATTTTAGAAAATACCTTTTTTATTGCATTTGTTTATCAGATCTATACAAATGATGTGTTATGTCACAGAGATTGAGCTAAATTAACCTATTAACTTGTACCTAAAAACTATTTCAACACAAAAACACTGTCCACGTGAATGAAGGGGTATTTTAACAAACGATTTGAACATTTTCACTAATCTGACTTCAAACTTTCAGTATCTGGGTTGAAATGTCTTTTTCTGCAGTGAACAAGTCGAGACTATAACAGACCTCACTTCCATGAAGCTGAGACTGAATTGAACATTTTAATATCAAACATGTGGGTTTTGTTACAAGTACCTTAAAAAGACACCTTATAGCTCGGGGTTGAATAAAAATGAATTTACAATGAAAAGAGTAAAGACCTGGACCAGGTGTTGGTTTAAAGTCTGTTCACCTGCACGTTATCACTGAACAGATGAACTCTGTCAGGTATTATTGGGTAGCTGTGTGCATTAGCATTAGCATTAGCATTAGGTCTGACGGCGAATGATGACACAAACTCAAGGTTCTTATGAAGCTGTAAACAGTTTAATCAACAAACATTCATTAGAAACAAACGGCGTTCAGTGTGTAAGGTCACTGAGGTCAGACATGTACAGGTGTGTACAGGTCATTGACAGGAACGCAGACGCCGCATTGGTCATACATCAAAGCTACTATCATTTTGGACCACTCAGCATGTTGTAAACGTACGAAAATTACAATAAAACCTGATGTTTATGTCAGTATTTCCATGGTTTCTGATCTGAGTTATGTTTGGTCCAAAATGGGGGAGGCATTAATGTATGATCATGACCAGCTGAGGCGACCCCAGCGGCCTCTACGTGCGCATCACATCTACAGTACTGGTGTGTACAGGTGTGTACAAGTGTGTACAAGTGCTACATCACACCATGCAGAGCAAGTGATTGGCTGCGGACCGTCAGCTGACCATCAGCCCAGACAGGTGCAGTGCAGAGAAACAAACCCAAAGAAAACAATGACAAAAAGGAAGTGGGTGTGTCTGTGGGAGGGGTCACATCTCAGTCTCAGCCAATAAGCTCTCACCTACACCTGACGTCAGCAACACCACCTGAGGGCGGGAGTCTGTGGGTCAGAGAGCAGACCAGGTTTAACAGAGGACGCCACGCTACGACGTCATGAACTACACACCAATCAATCACTGATCCATCCACCAATCAGATCAATGGACATCTGTCACATGATCGGTTTGCGTTACATCAAACACTGATCAGTATTTACAGGTTCACCTTCAACTACCAAAACCAGAACAAAACTGCTCCAATAGAATAGGGAGGGGCTGGTACTGGTTAAACTGGGACCAAACCAGACTAATACTGGCCAAAGTGGGACTGAAGCAGGCTAATACTAGTTGAAGTGGGAAGGAACCAGGCTTGTACTGATTAAACTGGGACAGTACCAGGCTAATACTGATTAAGTTGGGTCAAAACCAGGCTGTTACTGGTTGAACTGAGTCAGATCCTGGCCCATCAGAACCAGTCTACCCTGGTCTGTGCTGGAGATCATGTTCTGGTTCTGGTTCTGTACAGTTCGGTATTTGCGGGTCAGGGGTCAGCCCTTACTGCTGTGGGTGAGCCAGGCGGGGGGCTGGTACTTGTCTCTGATTGGCAGTAGGGCACTACTGGAGGCGCGGCCAGAGTGGAAGGGCGGGGCCTCTCGCTCGTCGTCGTCGTCTCCTTCAGACAGCAGGTCACAGATCTGCTGCTGCAGCTCCGGACTGATGTCGTTCTCCGACAGAACCAGCACCCGCAGGCTGGTCGGGTAGTTCTCCACCATGTCCAGGAAGACCTGAAAACAGGGATAAGGTCAGACCCAGACCGGACTTGCGTTCAGTAGATCCTGATGTTTAGACGGGTCAGAACATCACATTAAATTTTAAAGAGTGGGTCCTGGTCTGGGTTCAGGTCAAGGTCAAGGTCTAAGTTTAGGTCTGAGTCAAGGTGTGGGTTCAGGTCTGAGTCTGGGTCTGAGTTCGAGTCTGGGTCCTGGTGTGGGTCCAGGTCTGGGCTCAAGTCTGTGCTGAGGTCTCTGTTCTAGTATGAGTTCAAGTCTAGGTCCTGGCCTAGGTCCAGGTCTGAGTTCAGGTCTAAGTCCTGCTCTAGTTCCAAGTCTGAGTTCAGGTCTGGGTTTTGGTCTGATTTCAAGTCTGGGTCCTGGTATGGGTCCAGGTCTGGGTCTGGGTCCAGAGCAGTGTCTCCCCCTGTGGGATAAACCCTGGACACACCAGACCAATCAGCTGATCTGGTCCAGTTTCAGATGAACCTTCACTGTGTCAGAACAGCTGATTGGAGGGTCTGGTTCAGTGTCTGGACCTGTATCTGACCTGGACCACCTGGACCTGCTCTAGCCTGTGTTGTGATAGGTTAATGTGTAAGTGGGCGCTGGCCTGTGATTAGTCGACCTGCGCTGCCTGGTTGGTGAGTCCAGTTCCTTCCAGATCCAGAACCTCCAGAGTCCTGCTGGACGCCACAGCAACGGCCAGCATCCCTGCGATCTGGTCGCCTGGAAACAGAGACAGACTCAGTCATGTGGGTCAATGTGCTTACAATCAGCTGGTGCCTTACTGTCCCCTACTGTCCACCTGCAGAACTACAGCCACAGTGCCACAGACCCAGGATCAGTCGGAACACAGATCAACATAAGATGCAGGTCTGGTTCTAAAAGCTGTTTGGTTTTGGATCATCTGCCTTTAGAACATGTTGATGTTCTGTTGTCATGTTGTATTTGACAAACTGTTTTCTGTTTATGTTTTTAATAAAAAACAATAAAACAACGTCTGTCCATCACTTATGTTTATTTTCATTTAATTTTAATAAAGAAACAAAAACCAATCAGTTATTGTTGTTATGTTGTGTTATTCTTGCATCATCATGTTGTTTTTGTGTTGCTGTTGTTGTGTTGCCACGGTTACCCAGAGGGTTGTAATCCAGGTTCAGGACTCGGAGCTGGGAGCTGTGGGCGACAGCGATGGACAGACGAGACCAGCCTTTGGAGCTGATTCCTGGGTTGGCGCTCAGAGTCAGCTCCCTCAGACCTGGAACCAGAACCAGGACCAGAACAAAGACCAACATCAGGATCAGGCTCAAGACCAGGACCAGGACCAGAACCAGGGAGAAACACATAAATACAGTCATTCATGTCAGATGAAAAACATAAAACTGATCAATGGATGAAAATGGTTTTTTTTGTCTGATTCTCATGTTGAGACTGTTTGAACTTTTCTGTTGAATCTGATACAATAAGAAATAATTAATGATCAGTACATGAACGATCAGATCTGATCAGTTAATCAATACATGAATGAACTTATAGATGGGGTCAAAGGTCACATTCTGAACCGGGTCATTTAACATCCTGTCGGATCCATGCCCTGTTTTTAACGTCTGTGATTAATTCAGGTTTTCATGTCTTGAAATAAATGTCTCTGGAGACTAGACGTCCTCAAGAAACCAGGACAGACTGGATGAAAACTGAAAACCATGAGGTTGACTGTCAGCACCTGAGCGACACCTGACACTGGAGACTCACATAAGATTGCCTCCCATCTCAGGTGAGTGTCCAGTGTCAGGTGTCAGACATCCATAGTTCGATCTGTGTGTTTCATCTGGACCTCAAACAAAGCAGCAAAGACAAAGATAAGACCTCCTGACCCCTGGTTAGTCCACAGGTAAACATCAGGACATCCAGAATCACACATAACTAATGACAACTCTACTTCCTTGGAGGGTGGGGCCTGGTCTGACCAATCATTGTGTTGGATGTGAGGCTCCATGGACACTGTTTGGACATGTAATGGAGTCAATCAATCAATCAATCAAAACTTTATTTATAAAGCACTTTTTCTACAATAAATGCAACACAAAGTGCTGGACAGA
>JAQQZY010000008.1:3486072-3498529 GCA_030068375.1 Ostorhinchus rueppellii
TGAAATTTTTTTTGTTTCATTGAAAACATGTTTTTTGATTGAAGCTACAGTTTTCTGATTGAAGTAACTTTTTTTTTTGATTGAATAATAAAGACACAAAAAAAGCTCCATAGATTTTCCTTTAATAGTCCCACAAGGGGAAATTCCAGTACAAACTCAACTGAACTAAACCTCAAGGAGAACATGAGTGGAATTATTATTTTAAAGGAAATGTCACGATTTATCTTTAAAAATATTCAGTTTATCATGAGGAGACTCCGTTTCAGTCAGAAATCTGCAGATGTCACCAAACTACTATGAAAATAATGAGTTCAAATCTCATAACCTGTCTGTCCACCAGTCCGTCCGTCTGTCCGTGGATGGAAGTGGCGAGTTCTGCAATGGGACCGGAGCGAGTGTTTCCAAGCGGTGAGGACGAGCTGTGTGAGGACGAGCGTCCAGTGGAGGGTGCTCTGCTACCGGTGGCGGCATGGAGCGGAGATGGAGGAGGAGAGGAGGAGGAGGGCGGAGACATGGACGTAGAGGAGGAGGAGGAGGAGGTGACGGACAGTGGGCTGGCATCGGAAGGCGGAGGGTATTATTATCAACCCCTGAACCAGGAACCAGATGGACTCAGCAGCAACGAACCACATGATGAAGATGATGATGAGGAGGAACCAGAGGCAGGGTCACATGCACAGCAGCTAGAGCAGGTGCAGCACAGGATAGAGGTGAGATGTCTGGTTCTACAGTGTATCTAGGACTGTTTTCCACATGTATCAGGTTTGGTTATATCCGTCGTGTTCCTGCAATTGTTTGCAGGTGATGGGGCTGCACCTTCCTGAAGCTCCGCCCCCTGACAGTGACGAGGAGGAGGATCCTGAGGGGGCAGCAGCCCAGCGGAGCCGCGCCTCCATCCCCATGGACGCAGGTCAGTCACATGCCCCCACCAGGCTCCTGAGGCCTTCGGGTACCTCATGCTCTGGAGTTTGTGTTGCCTTCACTTACCCGGTTTTCTTGTGTTTGGCGGTCAGACCACGTGGAGCTGGTGAAGAGGACGATGGCAGCGGTGGCGTTGCCGTCTCTTGGCGTCCCGGCCTGGGCCCAGGACATCTCAGATGACCAGTGGAAGGACATGGTCCAACACACGCTGCAGAGCCGACAGAGCGCCGCCGCCATGCGCATCAATCGCAGGAACAACATCAACTGATCCTGAATGCTCCGTGGCTTCTTCAGGAGCACGGTCGCAGGGTCAGAAATAACATAAGAGACTATTTATCAATAAACCAACCAACCAGTTGTTGTCATGTTCTAAATGATTCACATCCTCAAATGGAAGGACTTTAGAAAGTGAACGTTAATGTACTTTTTTCTTTATATTTTCGTTTTTGTCTGAATTCACAGCTGTGTGATGTGGATTCAGGAGGTTTTTGTCTTTTGTTGTAAGATTTATTAAAGTCAAAACTCAAACACAACTTGACTTTTATTAAAATGTAAGAACACAAACTGACGCTACAGTTAAATCACAGAACTTGATAAGGGGACCAGCTAACAAACATTAGCAAGTTCATTATTAGTAACTATAGGTGAGTCATAAGACAGAAGAGGTTTTTAGTATTTATTCAGTAAAACATTTAATATTAGCAGCTGATGATGCTGTAACAAGTTTCCTGTAGCATCAGTTTTATTGTCAAACTTATTTACCAACATAAAAATCTGAACAGGAAAAAACACTAACCTAAAATATCTGTCAAAAAGAAAAGATTCTATTAAATTTTAATTTAATAATGAAGGTGAAAAATGGACTAAACAGTTTGTTAAATGCTTGTTAAAATTACATCTTTTTATTCAGTGGTTCTGATGAGAATCTCATCTGATACAAACACAAACTGATTGTCAAACATGTCACTTTATTTCTTTATTTGCTTCTGTACATACATGAACATCTGTACAAAATCAGACTTTCATACTATGTAATGCTCGACCTAATAAAAGTCCAACATATGTACAGGATGACGGAAGCAGCGTTTGCTTTCACTGTTGGGACTCTACTGTTTTGTTTAACTTCTTCCACACAATGTTTCATGTTTGTGTTGTTTTTGCCACCGGACAAAAAACCTCCATCTGTTGAATATATTTGGCTTTTTTTGTTCATTCATGGTTTTAAAGTAAAATGGTTTCAGTCTAAAGGTTAAAATCTCTTCACGTCAACCCTTAAAGTCTCAAAGAAATTAAAGGTAATGTCTGAAGAAAAAGGGAAATAAGAGGAAAATAACCACGAAAGAGCAGCTTTAGGTCCAGGTAGAACTTTAAGACAAGATTTAGGTTTATTCTAAATACAGATGTTCTCCACTTCGTTGTTGAAATGCATTCATTCATGTTTTTAATACTTTACTGCCTAATGATGTAATATTTCACCTGTTATTGAGACAAAATGAGCCCCGTTTCCTCAATAATTCAGTCATTGTGTAAAAACTAAAACCTTGACCTCTGGACAACCACAACCCTCTGACAGGAAGTGAACGGGAGAAACTTCCTTCAAAACAAACTGCTGAGACTTTGTCCAGGAGGTGAAGGGGGTGGGGCTAACGTGTTAACGGACACCCCCACATGACAGTGACTGGAGGAACAGAGTCATTGATGGCAACTGCAGGGGTGTGGTCTGTGAGAGGGAGGAGGCGTGACCGTCTCCTTGGTAATATCGTGATTGTTTTGGTGTGAGGATTGTTCGACTGCTGTGCACAAGCCTTTCATTTTGTTTATTTATTTTTAAAGAGACTATTGCTTCCAAAACAGAAAATACCGGAACTGAGTGGGATGGGGGCAAAGGTCACAGGAAGGCTGATGCTCAGATGGCCGTACATGGAAGAAGTTTTAGGAAACGTCAGAGGTCACAATCGATACGACGTTCATTTGTGTTAAACAGACGACACCAAGACGTAGATTCAACGTCAGGCCAATACTTCGATCAATACTTCCACTGCCTTCTTGAACAGCGTCCACAGTGAGGTTTAGTGTTCATCGTCATGGTAACACTTGAACAGTGAAACAAACGTTTGGTAACAAGTGTCCAGTCATAAAACACTCCAGAATAAAAGTCTTTTAGTGACGTCTGTTGGATTCTGGTTCAGGACTCACTTCAGACCAGTTTGTTTGAACTCAACGATCAATCTGATTGGCTCTAACTGGGACCACGTGGACCTGGATCCTGGTTCATGTCTGAAAGCTTCTCTGCGTCCCCAAACCACATCAGAGATTACCTTCATCTGTTCTAATGAATCAAATGACAAACTGAACCAAAACCTTAACTGGATCCAGATGGAACCGGATCGTCCCATTGGCTCGGTCATCTCCATGGACATGACAGACTTCATGTCCAAAGACGCATCACGTTTCAATCCTGTTCCACCTGATGTTCGGCTGTTGGGTCCATTCAGTTCTGAGATGGTTTTATCAGATGTTAAAACACAGATAGGGTCAAACTGAGACAACGCTCCATGGTCCAACATTCTGGACGCGATACGTCTCATTAATGACATATTTTCAAACATCCACGAGTCAAATGATCTTCACTGTTAACGTGTCCCTGACGACATTAACAGGATCAAAACATGAGGCATCTCTTTGTTGATGATGTCACCTGAGGGGGCGGGACGCCGACTGTCCATTGGTTTAAAGTGTTTTCGTCTTTGCCCTCAGTCTGGACTGACAGGAAACATTCAGCTCAAACTGCACAGACCTCAGTTCTGGTCACTGATTGGACGTCTACATTCATGTGTCTCCTCCTCATTGTCTGAAGTGGTTTTAGGTCCAGGTCTGGGTCCAAGTCAGCATGGTGTGTTCAGGGTCTGTGTCGTGGTGCGTTCAGGTGTTACAGCAGATGGAGGTGTGTGTTAGTGCGACAGGAAGCTGATGACGACATCATCACATGACCACGTGGGACAGACGGAGGAGGAGATTCTACAGAGTCCTACGGGGGTCAGAGGTCACAGCTCCGACCCTGTCTGACTGGTCTGACCTCCGTCTGGAGGAAGGGGCAGGGTCAGGGGGTCAGAGGGCCTCCTGATTGGCTGTCAGGTACTCCTCAGCTCGCTTATGAGCCTCCAGAGCTTTGATGGTGTAGACGTCCTGAGGAAGCTCCGACTTCCTCCTCATCAGGACCTTGTCCTTCTTCAGATCCTTCAGACCCTGAACCAAACACAGACAGCCAATCAGAGACAGAGAACATATCAGACACAGAGATAGCCAATCAGAAGAGTGATCAGTGAAAGGTTGAATTTCTGAGTCGACTC
This sequence comes from Ostorhinchus rueppellii, assembly GCA_030068375.1. NCBI lineage: Eukaryota > Metazoa > Chordata > Actinopteri > Kurtiformes > Apogonidae > Ostorhinchus > Ostorhinchus rueppellii. The sequence continues at coordinate 3,490,344 of JAQQZY010000008.1, forward strand.
CTCAGCTCATGATAATGGACGTCACATCATTTCCTGGTTCTGGTTTGCCAGTTCTAAGTTCTGGGTTCTGGATTGTAGGATCTGCATTCTAGGCTAAAGTTTGTAGGTTGGAAGTACTAGGTAGAAGTTTCAGATTTCTGGGTTTTATGTTGTGGATTCAAGTTTACGGTTCAAGGTTCTGGGTTCAAGTTGTTAGGTTCTGAGTTCAAGGTTCCAAAGGTTTAGGCTCTTGTTTCTGGGATCTAGGTTCTGGTTTGTAAGTTCTAGGCTCTGGTTTTTGGGTTCTAGAATGTATGTAGGTTCTAAGTTTCAGGTACTAGGTTCTGATTTCTGGGTTCTAGGTCAGAGTCCTGCACGGGTTCGGGTCCCGGCGGCTGAACCACAAATTTTAATGAATTGGGTGAAACATTTTGTGCCGTGTCGGATACGGGTTCGGGTCGGACGCAGGAGAGCACAGGTCTAATTTGCGGTTTACATTAGGTACAAAACATCATGTGCAACAATCTGTGTTCAGATTCTGTGTTAAGCACCGTTTTCATTTGGCTCCGCCTTCAACTGCAGTTGCACACATCACTGTGCTTCGATTGTCATAGCAATAAACGTTTGTATTTCATTTTTTTTTTTTTTTTATATCTGACTGATTTTCATTCAGGTTCGGGTCAGATATCCGGTTTATTTATAGTGGGTCGGTTCGGGTGCGGAATTTTATTTTAATTCTGTCGTAAAACGGGTCGGATGTGGGTTTAAATATGACGGGTACAGGCGGTTGTGGTTTGTTAAAATTAGAACCGTGCAGGAATCTGTTCTAGGTTCTGATTCCTGCTCTCTAAGTTCTGGTTTCTGGCCTGGTGTGCCCGGTCCTAGGTCCAGGTGTATCTGTACCTGTGAGGCCTCTGTCTCCACCGTCTTCTTCAGCAGTTGGATGTCCTCAGCGGTTGGAGTCTCCGTCTCCATCGAGTAAACGGCCACAGTACTGTCACTGTACAGCATATACTGCAAAAAGTACACACAGCATCACTGACTCCGCCCGTCTGTATGGGACTGGTATTTAGGAAGAAAAACTTCAACGTATCATTATATGAATGAACTGACTTCTTCCTGTGGGTGGAGTCCAGGGCGGAGGGGGTGAAGCTTATTACTCTACAAAGGACACACCCATAAACACAAGATTAGTTAAAAGAGAACAACCTTAAAACAAACAAAACAATGAAACAGAACAAGTGAGAACAACTGCGTCCAGGTGTGTGTCCTGGTGTGTGTGTGTGTGTGTGTGTGTGTCCTAGTGTGTGTGTGTCCTGGTGTGTGTGTGTGTGTCCTAGTGTGTGTGTGTGTCCTGGTGTGTGTGTGTGTGTGTCCTAGTGTGTGTGTGTCCTAGTGTGTGTGTGTGTGTCCTAGTGTGTGTGTGTGTCCTCTTGTGTGTGTGTCCTGGTGTGTGTCTACCTGTGGGTTCTGTCGGGCCAGTTCTTCGATCTTGTACCACACCTCCTCCCTCTCCTTCAGTTTGTATTTCTCTCTGAAGTCGAGGACAGATGTTCATTAAAATCTGATCGGTTTCATGTTCAGTCTTAACCCTTGTATGGTGTTCGGATCTGTGGGACCCGTTTTCAGTTCTTATCAAAAGAAAAATGAAAATTATTTTTTCAGCCTGAAATTCATTGGCTTTGGCTCATTTTCTTTGAAGAACATAAATCAAAACACATTTTCAATGACCGCATATTGTACATCCCCCCTACGCATTTATATCACATACAGGGTGTTTGGGTCCACTGGACCCGGGGCTAATAAAAGTGTAGGTCATGTGTACCTTCACTGCCCCTCCTGCTCCCACACAAAGTTGAAACATTTTTGAAAATTCAACTCCCAACATTGTCTGCTCTTACATTCCCGCACATTTTACCCTCTTTCTTGTGGTAACCAAACCTTTTCTCATACCCTATCCCACCTGCAAATTAGGGGTGCTGTTTTGAAAACCCACAACTCTAGTGGGTCCAACAGACCCATGAACACTGGCTGAGTAACAGAAATATTAACACCACACAAGGGTTAAATTCATGGCGTTTCAACCACTAGGGGGCGACAAGGGTCTGAAGGCTCCTCCCATTTCTCTGCCTTGAACTCTTGTTCACATGTTCGCTGCTACTTCCCATCTCAGCAACATCTTACAGGGCTTGCCTTTTCCTTAAGGTGAACATGAAAGAGTGAGGAGGTGAGCGGAGCCTTTGGACCCATGATGCGTAAATTAAAGAAACATGTTAAATACAACAGACAACAATATGCCAGTCAACACATGATGCCATGTTGAGTCAAAAGTTAAAGCAAGAGGAGGAGGAGACAAGGGGAGGAGGTCACACTGCAAATTATTTGGTTCTTACCTAGATTAAAAAAAAACAAACAAAAAAACTATTTAGATTTAAAAGTGTTAGGTAATTTATCGTGTTTTCAGAATTGATTTACTTTAAGTGTTCATACAACAGTAGACAAACTGATTCCTAGATTTGACAATATGAATTAAATAAATCTTGAGTGAAATTCTCTTGCTGTGTGGACAGACATTTCACTTGTTTTGAGAACCTTTCTCCTCAGATTTAATGTTTTTATCTTGTTTTTCAGACACCCTGTTTTTTGATGCAAAGGTCAGTGTGTCTGGAGAGTTACTTTTGTTTCTCGGCTTTGTACTGCTGTGTACAGTCATCAAAAAGCTTCTGGTTCATCTCCATGAACAGCTTCAGGGCGTTGTAGATCAGACCGTGGATGGTCCTGAGGAGGAAGAGAAAGTGGAAGAGGAATCAGAGTTGGAGGTCATTGTTTCTGCAGATTTTAACACTAATCTGAACAGGAACACATGTTTGCTAAATGGACTGCACTTCTATAGTGCATTTTCTACACCTTCATGGTGCACTTTACAAAGCCTCACATTCACCCATTCATGCACACACTCATACACCAGTGGGCAGCTGCTGCCATGCCAGGCCCTACTGGGACCAAATTAGGGTTCAGTGTCTTGCCCAAGGACAGTTGGCATGTGGACAGTCAGTCATTGGAGGACCCACTCTCCCAACTGAGCCACAGCCGCCCCTATGAGTACATGTATATTTCTACTGTGGACACAGGACCATGTGGATCATCTCATCCATGAGCAGTGACACCAGTCAGTCAATCTGCTCAGACCCATGTTCCTTTGGAACAAACAATACTGATGTATGTCTGTGGATGTGTGTGTGTAACCGCTGTGGACTGTGGTTCCACCTTAGAACAGGTGTTCTGATCTGATTTTTCCATCAGAATGAGAAGAACCTGAATGAACACGTGTTTCAAAGCTTTTTCCACCTGTTATTGTAGATCATTCATTCATCAGGGGTAACTGTTTGTTTACCTGCTTTACTAGTTTCAGATACTCCCTGTAGCCTTCGTCAGAAGAGTCACAATGATCCTGTGACGTGTCTTACAGGCTGCTCAGGGATCAGGGAGGCCGTTGATATGGAAACGTACACCAAGAACAATGAACAGTGATGACAGTTCATACACCTTCTTGTACATCTGGGATGTGGTACTGGAGAAGATGTCAGACAGCAGGAGGCATAAACTGTCCCTGCTGTCTGACCAACCCACCTGAGCAGCCAATAAGACACGTCACAGTAACATCACTGTGACGCTTCTGTTCAAGGCTACAGGAAGAAACTGAAACGAGTGAAGCAGGTAAACAAACAACTACCCCTGTCTGAGAAATGAATGATCTACAATAACTGTAAGTGGAAGACAGTATGAAACTTTACCAGACTTTTCCCACACGAACAGTTGAAATGTTCTCATCTAAGGCAAATGTGTCATTAGATCAGTTTCCATAGCAACATGACTTACAGTCTAAACACAAGCAATGGCAGAGCAGACTGATGTTCATCATTAGTGATCTGTATCAATATGTGTCTGTGTTGTTGTGTACAGATGTGCATTAGTGTTTGTGTGTCTGTTGTGTTACTTGTTCCAGTGACTCTTGGAGTTCTTGTACAGAGCTGGGAACATGATGGGGAGGATCTTGGCAGCGTTGTCACTGATCAGACTCATGATGTACTCGTTGTTCCAGTAATACAAAGCTCTCTCTGCCACCTGCACATGACATCAACATCATCATCATATAGGAGGACGTGTTAAAGTGAGTTTTTCTAATGAATGTAAAATCTTAGTCAAACGTGTCGATGAATGACGGCATTCTGGAGGAGATACTTGAGTGTTTTCAGTTCTGGACTCATTATCTCCTCAATTCTTTTCATGTTCTCTTCTTCTCTTCTTTTCACATTAAATCACACACACTGTGATGCAGATCTGGCTCTAGTCCATCACCCTCCTCAGGAGTCTGACACTAAACCAGATCCAACTCTTCTGCAACAGGGTCTGGTTCTGATATTTGATTCGTGGTGCACTGGTTCAGGTATTGATTCTGTATGTAAACAGATGAGCTGGACACACATCTGTGACCCGTCTGACGTTCTAATGGTCTGGTGCTAATGTTTTAGGTCTCAGACTGCACTAGGTTCTTCAGCACTCTGATTGTGGTTTTGGTTCTGGTCCAAGGTCTAGTTACCTGAAAGTGTGGACTGGACACACACTTGGCGAGCTGTCTAAACAGTGGCTCCTGGACTTTTACAAACTCTGAGGGTTCGATCACATCCAGAATCTCCTCCAGCTCGTTGAGGAACATCACCTCCTTTGGGCTGTGAGTCTTGGGCCAGAACTTAAGCAGACCCATGATGACCTGGGGGTCAGGGGTCAGAGATCAGGACACAGACAGGTATAGGTCTGATGAACAAGTCAGAATGTTTGCAGGTGTGGACTCACCGGTTCTGTCAGACTGCTGTCCTTCTCCAGGAACTGGACCACACAGTACGCCAGCTGACCAACACAAACACAGACAGATTAGTTCTAGTCCTTGTTGTAAGATTCTGGTTCTGGATGAGGTCGTGTACCTGAGGGTGGTAGACACTCAGTGATTTGACTTTATGCAGAGGAAGCAGAACTCGGATCAAAAACATCTTGTGTTCTTCTTTGAGCGGCAGGGCAAATCCATTGATGATGCTGACATGTAAATGACAGATCAGTATTAGTTCTGACACGTTTCATTACCCGCATGATCCGTGTTCCCCCCGTCCCATGTGTTCTGTGTGTTTACCTGCCCAGGATCTCTAACAGCTCAGCTATGCCATTGTGATGTTCTGTCTCATAGATAAATCTGTAAAACACCCACATATCAGACAGAGGAGATTCAGACACAGATGAAAACTGTCACTGAAAAGTCAGCGTGAACCCAAACGCTGCCAAGCATCTGTGTTCTACTCCAGATTTGGGCCTGGCTGCATCATGGCTGCCCGATGTGGGTTTGTGTGAGATATGCCACAGGTTCAGTCAATTTTTAGAAAACACTACACCACCATACGTCATGTAAAACCACTAGATCAGCATCTGTGCATATGAAAAAGAACAAAATCAAGGAGTGAATGAATTCAGAATGCAGCTTCCGGAACTTCCTGGACTGATCTAAACCTCAGTAGAGGTGGATCGCTGCATCCACGGGTAAAACACCAGAACACTACGTCTGGTGTCAGTGGTTCTACCATAGAACAAAATTCCGTCAGGTGCAGTGGTGAGAGCAGGAGAGCAGACACAGCTGTGGAGGTAAAGAAAGTGTTACCTGTAGAAGATGTTGTTGATCTGACGGCGGATGTAGGCCCGGAGGCCCAGGAACTTCCCGTAGATCCTGTGGAGGATGGTCTTCAGGAAGTCTCTCTCTCTGGGATCCTCACTGTCAAACAGCTCCAGCAGCTGCACACAAACATATACAGAAACACAAAGAAATCAACCCCTGCCTGCACCAACAGTGGCATCAGTTCAGCACCCTGACCTTTACTCACCGACAGCACAAACTTTTGGTCAATGTACTTTTTGGCGATATTTGGCTGAAAGTCTGGAGACTCCAGGAACCGAAGAAAAAACTCGTAAACCAGCTGTAAACAGACACATTAAGAACAGAGTGTTTATTCAGCTGACTTCACATGGACTGAACTGGTGAACAAGACCTTGAGGTGATGTGGATCTGAACCTGTAGGTGAGGCCAGGCCGCCTCCAGTGTCGGTTCGTCCTCCTCAGGATCAAACTCCGCCCCGGTCGGGTTTGAAGATGGAGGAAGAGTACGGAACAGGTTCACTGAAAACTGAACAGACGTGTGTTAACCCAGTCCGTCAGTATGTTTTATGGACTTCATCTGAGATGTGATTTGTCTGCAGTTGAAGTCGTCTATGATCAGACACGTTGACGTTTTGTCCAAATACCACTTTCTCCTGTGGTTTTCCTTTTCTTCATCTGTTTTACAGGTCAACACTTAAACACAGATAACAGGAAGTGAATGCCACGGTGTGTCTTTATTTACTGGACAGTGCACATCATGTGATCACAGGTCTCTGCTGGGCGTTCTCACCAAGTCGATAAATGGACTCGTCAGTCAGGTGTTAGAACTAATCTGGTCCAGTATCGGCTCGTTGTTAATGTAACATGTGGATTTGTGTTTGTGTTACCATGACAACAATTCATGGTCGGCAGAGTCAGTCCATTTCTGTGATGTGTCGGACCTTGTTCAGATCTGCATTAATGGGTTTATGTTCTTGTCGTATTGTATTTCTTCAGTGTTGACCTGGGTCTGTGGGTCTGAAAGGGGCTCATTGTGTGTCCTTGTGTGTTTTCTCACCATAATGACAGCCTCAGGGTAGATGGACTCTGTCACTACGTCGCTGTTGTGTGTGATGTACTCCACCATCTCATTAAGCCCCGCCCTCTTGACCTCTTTGTACTTGAGGTCACTGAGCGGGTCGCTGACGAAGTCGAACAGGACGCAGCACTGACGCAGCTTCTGGACAAACAACTCCTCACGGTCAATGGGCGGAGCATCTGAGGATGGACAGACGAGAGGAAAACACCCCTCAGACTGACATTCTACTCAGACATTCTCTACAAATGTTCGATTTGGACTTCGTACTCAGTCATTCTACTGCTTCCACAGACAGAGTGAATCACACAGTCAGGCTTGTGTTAGAGTATGTTGTTCTCAGACTCCGGCTCCTTCAGGTTTAAAACTGTACTGGGTCTGAAACCCGGGGTTTTCTGTCCCGGTGAGGTTTAGATTCAGAGCCAAACAAGACTCGTGTAAAATCTTGTGCGTTTGTTGGGTTCTACTCTCGTGGTTGTGTGTTTCTTGGGTTCTACTCTCGTGGTTGTGTGTTTGTTGGGTTCCACTCTTGCGGTTGTGTGTTTGCTGGGTTCTACTCTAGTTGTTGTGCGTTTCTTGGGTTCTACTCTCGTGGTTGTGTGTTTGTTGTGTGTTTGTTGGGTTCTACTCTAGTGGTTGTGTGTTTGCTGGGTTCTACTCTAGTTGTTGTGCGTTTCTTGGGTTCTACTCTCGTGGTTGTGTGTTTGTTGTGTGTTTGTTGGGTTCTACTCTAGTGGTTGTGTGTTTGTTGGGTTCCACTCTTGCGGTTGTGCGTTTCTTGGGTTCTACTCCAGTTGTTGTGTGTTTGTTGTGTGTTTGTTGGGTTCTACTCTAGTGGTTGTGCGTTTGTTGGGTTCTACTCTCGTGGTTGTGTGTTTCTTGGGTTCTACTCTCGTGGTTGTGTGTTTGTTGTGTGTTTGTTGGGTTCTACTCTAGTGGTTGTGTGTTTGTTGGGTTCCACTCTTGCGGTTGTGTGTTTGTTGGGTTCTACTCTAGTTGTTGTGCGTTTCTTGGGTTCTACTCTAGTTGTTGTGTGTTTCTTGGGTTCTACTCTAGTGGTTGTGTGTTTGTTGGGTTCCACTCTTGCGGTTGTGTGTTTGTTGGGTTCTACTCCAGTTGTTGTGCATTTCTTGGGTTCTACTCTAGTGGTTGTGCGTTTCTTGGGTTCTACTCTAGTGGTTGTGTGTTTCTTGGGTTCTACTCTAGTTGTTGTGCGTTTCTTGGGTTCTACCCTAGTTGTTGTGTGTTTGTTGGGTTCTACTCTAGTGGTTGTGTGTTTCTTGGGTTCTACCCTAGTGGTTGTGTGTTTCTTGGGTTCTACTCAAGTGGTTGTGTGTTTCTTGGGTTCCACTCTTGTTGTTGTGCGTTTCTTGGGTTCTACTCCAGTTGTTGTGTGTTTGTTGTGTGTTTGTTGGGTTCTACTCTAGTGGTTGTG
>JAQQZY010000008.1:3499485-3514536 GCA_030068375.1 Ostorhinchus rueppellii
AAGTAGCTGGGATAGGCTCCATGCGACCCCCGTGACCCTAGTGAGGAGAAAGCGGGGATAGAAGATGGATGGATGAACAATGTCCGATCCTTGGACAGAGGAGGAACCTTCAGCTATTTATGACTGGGAAAACCTGAACGTTTACTGATTTTAAAGCAGTACCTTTAAGAGGGAAAAATGCATTAGAAAGAAAAGGGATTTAAAACTCCAATATTTTTTTAGATTATGTTAGAGATTTGCAAAAAACACTTAAAACTTTCTGTCTTTAATGTTAAAAATTCATGAGGAGAAAACTTGGATGCTGTGTGAGAATTAAAAGGACAAAATAATAATATTCTCTGACATTAACACATCATCATTTGAAAAATACTTAGGTAAAGAGACCAGCTCTGAATGAATGTTTCAGTGCTGATCTTTTCATGTATAGGACTCCAATCTGGTCTAGGTTTCTGATCAATCAGGAGTTAGATCCAGATTCAGATCTGATCTTCAGACTGACTCTGAATCAGTGGATTTTCATGAGTAAATCTTTGTTTTCTTGTGTGGTTTGATCCAGATTAGACTCAAACTTGTGCTTTATGTGTCTGTGTCAGGACATCCCATCTGCAGATCACACCCTGTTCATCGGATTCTCAAAGTGTCTGAGTGTCAGTGAACACAACACCAGTGTGGATGCTCTGTCCTGCAGAACATCTACACAAACATCTCAGTGCATGTGATGCAGCCGCCAGCACGTCATGTGTTATTTAACTGACCTCGTCTGAGTTCTCCGACGCTGCATCCTTCACGCTGCTCGCATTACTGTTCTTTGTGCTGCTTTTGGCAGATTTAGTTGATTCCTGTTCAATAGAAACAAACACAGTCAGAGAAACACAAAGAAATGATCAAGACTCTGATCAGGCAGCCAGTGATCATTGAAGTATCGATCAGAACAGATGAGTATATATTAGTATAGATGAGTAGAGATATATGAGAATAGATGCATAGAGCTGAGTTAGGGCTGCACAATTAATTGATTTTCAATAGTAATCGGATTTTTTAATTAGTAAGATTTAAAAAAAAAAAAAAAAAGGAAATCGTCAAATCCATTTCATCTCTCTCGTGTCTCCAGGCCACACATCTCCAGGCCAGCATAGGCTCATCCTCCTCCTAACTGTAAGAACATTCTTTCACAGAAGTCAGTGTAGTGACCACGGACCTTAAATCTGTCATGAGCTTGCAGTAGTCATAGCAATGTAAAACCGTGGTCCACGCACGGATCACCCAATTCAAATACATGGGGATCACTCATCTTATGTTGTCCACGCATAGATCTATACAGATTTGTCTTCTTCCGATCCGGGTCCAGGCCGAGGGCCCAGCAGCCTCAACAGAATAGCCCTGACATCCCTCTTCCTAGATACATCCACTAGCTCTGGTGGAATCCATTCCCAGGGCAGTCCAGAGAAAAAAATCCCTCCAGCATGGACCCCCCCCCCCATTTAAATGCAACTGCATGGTGATCACTCATCTTACACAGTCCACGCACAACTGATGCCTGTCACTGACTTATATTGGTATAACTTCTGTGGGCCCATTACAGAACCATCACAGATGTGAGGTAGGAAGCAGTGCCTTGCATTGTGGGCTGCTCATGAAAATAACATGCCTACATCTGTTGTCTTTTGTAGTTTTACCCAAATACTGAAATCGAAAATTGAGTTTTTTGAGGGGAAAAAAAAAAAAAAAAATCAGGATTTTATTTTTGACCAAAATCGTGCAGCCCTAAGCTGTGTATAGAATAGTACAGATGGGTTTAGTATAGAGTGCAGGTAAGTGTATATTAATATGAATGAGTACAGATTAGTATAGATTCAATGGAGAAGCTGAACAGTCAATTCTGTCCTAATGCTTGAGAACCATGTTTTGCTGTTTCTTTCACATTGCATGAGGTCATCATGAACAAACACGGAGTTATGTTGGTTTTCATTCACACAGTAACATGTATGAAGATGAATCTGATCCACTCATTTATGCGGATAATATTTAAGACTAGATAGGACAAAACCACCAGTCCCCTCCGGCCTTAGCCAGGTCTGGTTTAAGGACCAGGATCAGGAAAGGCACCCAGAGAATCTCCTCCTGGATATGCCATCACCTGTGATGTCAGTATCACATTGAGTGACGTTGTTGTGCGTTTCAGCTGGATGTGATGTTGTCATTCATAGTTGTTGGTGGTGCCATTAATGGGAGGAGCCAAGGTGGCATTGGTGTTGGATTTCACGTTGGCTGGTTTGTACAAACATCAAATGCACCAAACAGTGTAGACATGGTGTAATACATTTGGAATGAAACCGTGTTCAGGTCTAAAACTATTCCAGTTTTCATGACAGTACCTCATCAATGGAGACATTTTACCACATGGTTCCAGTCCAACACATCGAACATCTCAGTGATTCACTGAATGAACAGGAATATTTTCATCAGTTTGGAACAACAGGACCATTCACATAAATACAGTCAACACTCACAGATGACTTCATCACATGATGCTCATTAAAAACACAAACTGATGGTTGACCTCATCCAGAGTTAACACTTACACTAATCTTCAACCTACTCTCAAACCTCTGTGATCCTGGTTTTTAAATTTGTCTTCATCTTTCACTGTTTCCTCTTCAGTATTCAACCTCTGAATATGAACTCTTAATGCCGTAAATGAGGATTTGTTCACTGTAGTTTGTTTTCCTGCTGTACACATTGTCATTTTTACTCCATACATGTTGAAATAAATGAACCAACATCATGCAACAGCCTGAATTTCTAAAAGCAACAAATCAGACAGAATTTTCAGTTTCCCTTTAGGTTTGTAGAAGTGTTGTTGTTAAAACTTATGATGGGCTGATATTTTTACCGAGTATTAATGATTATTACTTACAAAATACCTCAAAGAAATATGACAGTGTGCAGTATGACTGACAACAGATTAAAAAAGCTGATTAACAGAAGTAACTTGGTTTATTTAGATTCTAACTTTCATTTGGACATGATTATAACCAAATAAATCAAAAGAGTACAATGTGAGTCCTGATTCAAAAGGATCAAACTCACTTTATGGTCACATGACTAATATATAAAAGTAAAATACACTGGAGTGAATGAAGGTTAGGAAGAAAACACTAAATACTATGAACGAAGACAAAAGTTAAAAGTATATAAAAATAAATCCTCAGACATTATGATATAGAATAAATAACCTAAGATAATGAGTTGAAACTATAGTATAATTGTACAGAGGTTTATACTGGGTCCTTATATCTGGAGTTTATAGGTATATTGAGTTTCCTTTTTATGTATATAACGTTTGTTACATTTAAAAGAAAAAAAATAACAGATACCTTGCATTTATAATTTAATAGTGCGGCGACATCTACAAATAATTACATATCTGTATTTATGTTGTAAGAGAATAAAGACGATTCAGATTTATTGTCCAAAGCTGGTACTGACATGAGTTCTGACCAGAGAACAGAATCCAGTCTGTTTCCTGAAGTGAACATGATCAAATCCTGTGACAAACAGGCGCTAATTTAATTCAATTCACTAAAATAAAGCTCCGATATTCAGAAATAACCAGAGAGAAGATGAACTAATACCTGTCGGAACCAGCTACAGGTTCTACTGACGCTGAGCAGAACCAGAGTGAAACTCTGATCTGGGTTTGGTGACATTTGTCCTAAGACTCAGATCCAGATCCATCAGGCCCTGATAAAGTCCGGATGGAAACACTCTGAACCTCAGTGGTTCTGGTTCTGCAGTAGAACCTTCACATCACATGAGATGTTCTTTTCCATCATATGAATAATTGACGCCGCTCATTTCAGCGCCGTTAGCCTGGTTACATGCCCGCTAACGGCTCCCAGCACCGCCCCAGCACAGTGACACGAACGGTACGGTGTCATTTCAACCGAACGCCGTGTTAGACGCACTGGCCTAAGTCGAACCGTGTGTGTGCCGGAGGTCGGTGATGAGGCGGCTCTACCTCCGCTAACAGCCGTTAGCCGAGCTGCTAGCGCGGCCTTAGTGGATTAGCATGATGCTAGTCGATAAAACCCCACGTCTAAAGTCTGGAGCCACCGCGGAAAACGGACCATGAACGGCCGTTCGTCGCATATGTCGTGCAAGTGAAATGTATCAGCAGCCTCACCTTGTCCTTCTTGGCTTTGTTCGGCATCTTGCGGATTTTCCCGGACGGACACTCCGTGATGTTCCTCCCCGGGACTCAGACGCTGTCAGTCGGTCCGCGTCGGCTTCCTGCGCCCGTCCTCTAACCGAGCGATCCCATTGGCCACCGAAGCGTACGCCTGCCTAGCGACACGCAAATGGAATTTTGTGATTGGCTGCTGTGAGTTCGGTGGAGAGGGTGAGGCTGAGGGAGGTGAGACGGGACATTTTTCTTCCCAGCAACAAAATACCTTCAACCTGATGATACCGAGCCCGTCCAGATGCCACATCTTCTGAACCAGAACCTACATCTGAAGACCTTTAAACCTGACGTCATAACAGGCACATGTTCTGTTCCTTGTCTATGTTATTTTCATGTTGTAGCCACCAGCAGGTTCATGTCAGGACTGAAGAACCTCGCATGAACTGAGACGTTTCTGTACAAATTTAACAGAACCTTCATCACTGATCCATCCATCAGAAAAGTTCATTAATGACAGTAACGTATAAAACATGACAGAATATAATAAAGGTCATTTTTTTATATGTGACGGTAGAAGGTGAAAACATGTGAACCTCGTGTCCATGTGGATCAGCTGCAGATGTGAAGTTAAGACACAGCCATGCCATTTATAACTGAACAGGAATCGGGACAGAAGAAAATCCAGACTGACTGGATTCCAAGACCCAGACAACTGAACCAGTACCAGGACTCTGAGGAACCAAACCGGACTTTGATCTGTTGAACTCAGGTTTTGTCTTCAACATGTTAACGTTGAAAATGTTCAGACCAGACCTGAATCCGCCAGGATCCACACCTTAGACCACTTCATTCCCACGTCCTTCTGTCAGATCATCTGTAGGTCCTTGTCCTTCACATCGTTAAGATCATCATCTCTGAGTACAGTATGTACAAGTCTGGAGATTAAACCAACCAGTCCACACTCATAGTTTCATACTGTATGAAATAAAACGGGAATCTCATACTAAAAACCCAACCACAAAATGATAAACAGAAACATCACGACACCCCCTGGTGGTGCAACCACAGACCTGCAAGTTCAGATCCCGAGCCAGAGAGGAGGAAAGATAGAAGTTCAGACAAAAGGAGCTCAGTGTATCATGAGCCTCGAGCAGCCTGAGCTGCCCTAACTCTAAGCTTTGTTCCTCCTTCCTCCTGACCAACATTCATGAATTCAGTCTATAAAGCACACAGGGCCATTGATATTGTCACCAATTTTTATTCAAACTCTACGTAAACACATTTTACAGCTGATGAAACATGGATTTGAAGAGGAAAAAGCAGCAGGAAGCAGACGATCCACATTCAACAGGTTTAATGTGGGATGATGTGGCCTAAATTATGTGGCCAGGCAGCTCCTACAACAATTATTTACAACCCAGTAATTCACAACAATCAAACACTTTTATTAAATCTGTGGAAAATATATGATTATCTTCTACTGAAAGAAAAATCCAACAAGCAAATGATACTTCAGACTCTAAATCCGTCATTCATTTTAGGGACGAATGGATAAATCAACTTAAAACAGTGTTTTGAGTGTAATCCGAGATAAAAACAATTCAGTTATTTTTAATTGAAAGGGTTTTTTTTTCCTGGTACAAAAGAAGGAGCAAATAAACTGAAAAACAAAACAAAAAAAACCCCACATTGGTCTGAAAATCCCCAATTACCTCTAATTTAGCGATAAATTAATTCCAGAGTTTTGGTCAGAGTTTAGATTCTCTTCTTTGTTATCATCCAGAAACCATCAACTTTCTCCAGAACCGTTTCTTGAGGTGAAAAAAAGCACTGAACAGTTTATGATGCAACTGCAGCTCGGTGACGTAGAACTGGTTGACGATGAAAACATTAGGAACACATGAACGCATTTGGACATTTTACTTCAAAGACTTAGTGAAAAAACAGAAATACTTTAACATGTAATGAAGAAACATGAACAGAAACAAAACAAAGTCCACCTGAAACTCAGGAGAGAACAAAGGTTTCACTGGCCCTTTAGAGACAGGTCCAGTCCAGGTCCTGCTGAACCCCTGTCACTCAAAATTAAAATCATAGTCAAAGTTCAATGCCGTCATATCTGATGGGAGGCCCAGGGTCTCAGGTGTGACCTCAATCACCTGAACATCGGCCTCCACCAGCTGGGACCCAGACGCACTCCCAGGATCCGATTCCGCCAGGTCCTTTGTTTCTGATGACTCCCCTGACACTGGCTCAGGTTCTGGACTGGGCTGCTGCTGCTGCTGCTGCCGTCGGGTCTGGTAACGGGTTTGTCGGACAGGCCGTGTGGTGGTCTGCACAGTTTTCTTCTTCGTTGGTGTTGTCTTGCCTCTTGTTTTCGGACCAGGTTTGGGTTCTGGTTCTGAAGGTAGATCAGGAGAGGTCTCAGTGAGATGCTTGGTGTCCTGGTCTGGTAGTGGTTCTCTTTGAGGTTCTGGCTTGGTCTGAGGAGCTTGATTGCGTTCAGGGAGTCCAGTTTGGTTTTGAGAGGGTGATTGTTTTGTTCGGGTCGGATCAGTCTGTGAAGTACTTTTGGATGGAGACGTCTCTGACTCATTTAAGGACCAGACTGATGTGATCTGAAGCTCTGACTCTAGTTGGGGGTGGGACTGGGATTTGTTGGATTCTGGAAGGGGTCGTGGTTCTAATATGTTGGATTCCAAATGAGTTTGTGGCTCTGCTTGCTTAGATTCTGAATAGGCTCGTGGCTCTGATTTTTTGTTTTCTGGATGGGTTTGTGGTTCTAATTTGTTGGATTCCAAATGGGTTCGTGGCTCTGATTGCTGAGATTCTGGATGAGTTTGTGATTCTGGTTTGTTGCATTCTGGTTGGGGCGTTGCCTGAACCTTGGGGGGATTTTGGGGCTCAGGTTGTGGTTTTGGTGTTTGTTGGGGAGTTCCCAGGCCTTTATGGGTGGTGGTTCTGGTGTCAATAGCTGGTTTTAACATGGAGGAGGGCCCTGATTGGCTGATGCTACTGTAGAGGATGCTAAATAAGTCCTGGGCTTTGGCTGCAGCCATGTTACTCTTCAGAGTCTTCTCAGACTTACTGCCTCCGTCACCTACATTCATAAAAGGTGGCGGTTTAACAAACACCGTCCGAGTTTGCTCGTTTTCAGGGACTCCTGGTGCCGCTACATCGGACACGACCTTTATCATGGTGGATTGTTGTGGTTTGGCAGATGGAGCAGGAGTCGGCCCAACTGGTACATGTTTGGTCACAGGTGGTGCGATGTTAACCCCAGGTTTGGACACGGGTGGAGCAGGTGCAGAAACCTGTACTGGACTGGGACCTGTGGGTAGAGGTGTAACTGGGGGGATGGTCACAGGTTGGTTCTGGGTGTTTGCAGCGGATGTGGGAGTTTTGAGGACTTTATCTTTTGGAGGATCTGGGACTATGAAAGTGTCAGTTTGAAGATTTGGGAATATAGGGTCATTGGTTGAAGGATGCAATATTTTGGAGCCGTCTTTTTGAGGTGACTCCAGTAAACTTTGGGTGGGGTTTTGGGTTTGAGGTGTGATGGAGAGGAAAGTATTCAAAGAGGCAGGTTTTCCCATCATGGTGGTCTTCCTCAGGGTGGCGGCAGGTGCGGGAAGGTTGGGCCGGATCTTCCACTTGTTGGCACCGTTGGATGCCCAGGGCCGCCCTGCGCTGGGTTGCACTGACAGCTTCTGCGCAATTTCTTTAGCAACAGCCACGGATTTTGCAAAACAATCTTCAACAGGACCTGGCGTCTTATTGGCAGCGGCTTCGTCTTCTTTCATAAACTCTGCTGCCACCTTCTGCGCCTCCTTTGCCAGTTGGTTCTCCTTCTTCTTCCAGGTGAACTTTCCAAATGAAGCTACGGTTGCTGTGGCTGCAGGTGACAGTTTGCCAGCCTCCTGGTTCTGCTTACGGAGCTTCGCCCTCATGGCCGGACTGGGTCCACAGAGGATCTTGGGGGGGTCGTATGGTTTGGGTGGAGGCTCTGACTGTTTGTTGACCTGTGGTTTTTCAGTTGGTTTTGCTGCTTCATACTTTTTGTAACTGTCTTTATCAGGTTTAGATTCAACTTTGGATTTGGAATCTGAATATTTACCGTGCTTATACTTGTCCTCGTCACCTCTGGGTCCATATTTGGACCGGTTACCGTACCGGTCATCATCAAAGGTACGATACCTGTGGTGATATTCTTCCTCTCGGCTGTACTTGTACCGATCTTCCTCATCTTTCCTACATTTTTCTCTGTCGTCTTCTTCACGGCTGTGACGGTTTTTATCATCCTTGTGCTTAAGCTTGTCTTCATAGTCGTCCTCCTGCTTCTTGGGTTTTTTTACTTCCTCCCCCTTCTTGATTGGCTTTGCATCATCCTCATTCTTGACTTTAGACTTCTCATCCTTGTGACTGTCCTGCTCTTCCTCCTTCTTCTTGTCTTTTTTGTCCTTCTTGTGTTTGGACTTGTCCTCTTTGCCTTTGTCGTCATCGTCATGTTTGCGCTTCTTTCCACCGGTCTCCAGTGTCAGACCTGCCTGGCGATCCAGGTTCCTCCTCTGTTCATACAGAGGGTTCTCGTACATCTGTTTCTGGAGACGAAGACATTTAACAAAGAGAGAATCAGACCAAACCTGATTATGAAACAGGGCGTGGACATAACAGTCTCATCTGCATTAACGGCAGGACAGGGTACTTCAGGAGATACTTGTGTTTTCAGGCTGAATACCTACTGCATAACTCCATGAAGTTCTGTCAAATCATGGGTGTCTTCACAGGTAGGAGGGGCAAATATGTGAGTGACAGCTGTGATCGCTAATGAGATTCCATCAGATTACAGCTTTACCCTGTTATGAACTCCTTCACGTTTCCATGACAGGATGAAACATCATCTGATCATCTACCTTTATATTTAGTCTTCAGGTTTGGACCAATAGGTCCATGTTTTTCTGTTGAGTTCATGTCCTGCAGCTTTAACAGACATTTGACAGTGTTTAAGTGTCTAGTTTAACCTTAGTACCAGATTATGGACATTTGTTGTGTAAAGTGCTCATTTAATGTCTATACAGTGGAATTTGTTGAGAAAAGTAGTTAACTTAAACTAACGGCTTAAACTATTTAATACGGTACCTTGTACTTCTCGTTGTGAGCATGTACGGTGACGTGCTCCTCTGCACAGATGGCGTCTCCATAAAACTCTTTACACAGCAGGCAGAAGAATCCTCTAATGGGCACCATGAACTCGGAACCTGCAGACAAACACAAGTACCGTACTTTAACCCCGGAGGAAAACCAAAAATACCTGCCAATCATGTTTACCTGAGGGTCGTGTCTGTTCCTGAGGACAGGAGAGGGTTAAAACAGATGACACATGTTCAGAGTTTAGAGAAATGATGTAGAGGTTGGATGTGACAGCAGTAACTGATGGAGAAGACATAAATGCTGAGCAGAGGAAAACTAAAAGCTTTCTCCAGACGTTACTCGTACATTTACATCCAGGCTGAACCTCACGTGAAGATGAGATACAAAAACAAAAGAGTAAAGAGCCGAGGTGGTGACAGGACTCTCTTCTGCACTTCGACGCTTTGAGTCTTTATCACTTGGTTAGCTCTGCTTTCATTAAGATGCTCAGATCCAGACTGAGCTGCACCTGGAAGCAGAAGATGTCTAAAAACATTCAGCGGCTCAGAAAACAGCAGCATCACTACAACACATGACATGAGCAGCTGCTGGCATCATGGATGGAAACCCTACCTTTGGCCGGTTTGGTCTGCTTCTCCTCCGATGGCAGGGTCTTGGTGATTTTGGTCGGTGTAGAGGCCCAGGGCCGATCATATGGGTCCAGAGTCTGTGGAGTGTCAGACCAGGATGTTAAAGACCTGACAGCATGTCCAGGAGTGAATGTTAAACAACCACGTTACAGGCGGCGCCAGAGGAAACCAACCTTTCGGTGCATTTTGCTGTGCAAGTGCGTGAAAAAATCAAACATGGAACCAGAGGTGACGTTACAGTTTTTACACCAGTGGTTTCCTGCGTCATAGTATTCGAAGAGTTCCGGGGGTGGGGTGGGGTGGGGGACCTGAGCCAGAGGTGGGGCTGTGACGGACGGAGGTGGAGGCTTTTCTGAGGGTGCTTGCGGCGGCGATGAAGACATCTGCTAAAAAACAAAGATGAAGAACAGTCAACAGGACAGTTTAATGTGAAAGGAAACAGGAACCAACAAGAGAGCGACTCAAAAATAAAACCACAGGAGAAGAACAGACTCTTACCTTCTACAACTTCAAGACTCCAGGAAAATGACGCCGAAAAGCAAATGAAAATTCGAACGCCGCTTTAATTGAAGAAACCTCAACAAAAGCATCTCTAAAATGTTACTGTGAAACCACGACCAGGTTCATAAAGTCTCGCATCTAATCTACAACTCAGATGTGACTCAGTCCAACATTTTTTTTTTTTTTAAAAACACAAACTAATCTACACATTAGAGAACAAATCAGCTTCACCTTCAGCTCTATCAAAACTGGCAAAAGACATAAAACAGGTTTACTTCAACTAGGAGTTTCATGTGCTCATGTAATGAGCAGACACAGATAAGATTCATTTTTAAACTATTAGTATTGAAGCTCATGAGACCCAGATACTTGTGGACAAGAGTTCTACAGCTTCATTCAAAAAAAGAGGTCATTCATTAAAAAAGGTAAAATGTATCTGAAAAAATGGTTGTACCACACCGTTTTCATTCAAGACAATTTTTTCATGCAAAAAAGTAGAAACTTGTCCTGTCCTGGGTCTCAGGAGGTTCATTGTGCACACAGACCGGTTCCAAACTGAAAACCAGTTTATGGACCCGGGTCTGACTGTATCAGTTCCAAACTGAAAACTATCTTATGGACTCGGTACTGACTGGACCGGTTCCAGGGTCATATGAGAACTGGACTGTGTACGGGTTAAAGTCCAACACTCACAGTCAGTCTGGTTTACAGCTGATTTTCACTTGGCCAATAGGATTCTTCTGGAAATGAAGTGAGACGTGGTAATGGAAATAAAAATATCTGAACTCGTGGTTCACTGTCTACCACCGCAGCAGTTAAACCGAGGTTCAACTCTGATTCTGAATTTGGTGAAGAACAGGTCCACGTTTTTCTGCTATTTTCCACAGATGTTTCCGACATGTCAGGTGTTTTCCTCCAGAATCTTAATGTGCCCTTTGGATGTTCGGCAGATATGGACGATTGACAAATGTCTCATTCCTCCTCAGATTAAACCCACAGATCATGTGACTGATTATGTTCTGCAGCTCACAACATTTTCTACGATATTCTAATAATCAATGACTCTATTTTTATTAGTCAGTTTCTTCTGCAACACTGATGCTGCAACACAAAGACTGAGGACAAATGGAGAAAAGTAGGAACCCCCCCCCCAATCTGTGACGAGACAGCCCCTTTGGTGGTCTCCTTTACTGCTCCATGTTTTGACCCCCATTACACATGCAGCAGGGGGTGAAATGTGCATGTTCGGATGTCTGTGGAAACCGCAAGGTCTATTCTCTCTGCACATTTTGAAATGTTTCCTATTTCAAACATGAGGGGTTCACCATCAACCTGTTCTGGATTTCAGCATGCAACACTCACAAACATGTGGAACAGGCCAGGACAGAATCAGCTATAAAAACTAGCTGAAGTTTTGTAGATACAAGGCCCAGGTAGAAGATCTGGAATCAACCTGTCTACGCTTTAACACTTAACCAGATTCATAATAACTGATAAACATCTACAACAGAACAGATAAAACTTTTGTCTGTTTTCATGGCGCGATCCCGATGTTAACTGGTCACTCTACCACAGGGCTGCCCAACCCTGGTCCTCGTGAGCTACTATTCTGCATGTTTTACAGGTTTCCATTTTCCAGCACACCTAACGGTCCTTATCTGGCTTCTGCAGAGCTTGATGATAGGCTCATCATTTGAATCAGGTGTGTTGGAAGAGGGACAATCTAAAACCTGCAGGATAGTAGCTCACGAGGACCAGTGTTGGGCACCCCTGCTCTACCAGATTCATGTGTTTACGACCAGTTCTAAACCGTAGTTTAACAGTAAATTGGGATTCATCTGAAAAACACTCAAACCAGTAAAACATCTGCAAAAGGCCGTTTCTAAAGGCTTTTATGAAGACGGTCCTAAATTGTCTCACAGACGAGACAAAACAAATCCAAAGGTTTGGGATTAAAATCAGAACAGAAACATTTTAACAACATTAAAGTAATTAAATTGGAGACTGAGCCCTTTGGACCAAAATGCACACGGGAAGAATATACATTCAACAATAATGATAATGATACTACTACTAATAATGAGCCCTAGCTATGCTTTAAACCCACCCACATATAAAATAGCTCCCGTTTGCTCATGCTCAGTACGTACCATTTGAAACCTTCGTGTGGCTAATCCGACCACGGCTGCAGACCTTCAGTATGTTCTACACGTTCTATTGAGGGTATGTTCGGGTTGTTACCTCCTCCTCAGGTGTCTGTACCTTCATACTGGTGCTGCTTCCTCCTGGTCGACCTTCTGGGCTTGACTCTGTCTCCCGTTTCCTCTTCTGAGGTGGAGGCTGGTCCTCCTGGCGTTCGGTGGATCTGCTGGTCCTTGGCGGTCGCGGTCGGTCTGATGGGTTCAGGCCGAGGATGAGCGCCACCTTTTCGATCTCGTTGCGTTTCTTTTCGGCAGCCTCGTGTTCTTTGCGCAGGTTAGAGATTTGCTTCATGACGTCTTCCTGCAGATGGCCAATCTCCTGAAGCAGAGGGTCTTTGTGTCCATCCTTTTCCCGACGCTTCTTCCTGAGCAGCTCACCTGAAACAGGAAACAACCCGTCATACAATGGACACACATGCACCAGGTCAACTCACACATGTGCAACCACTTGTTCTGTCTGAGATCTTTCGTTGGAGTGCTTCTAGTTTCTCCACTGCCCTGTGTGACAAGTGTATTTCCCACCGTGCAACAGTGCACAGACATCAACTAAACGTCACCTTGCTGCTTGCGGAGTCTCTCCAACTCCTTCATTAGGTACTCCTTCTTCTTCATCCGGATGTCCCGGTCCTGCTTCAGCTTCTCTCTCTCCTCCAGCACCTGTAGGCACCACAACACAACATTACATCACAGCCTGGTCCTGGGCATCCGTCTCCACATCTGGACCTGGGTTTGCTTGACTCACCTTCTGTTTCTGACTCTCGTTGTTCTGCTCCTCAGAGACTCTGTCCTGAAGTTTAACTCCAACCTTCTCTGCATCTGAAAGTGACAACAGGAAACAGGAAGCAGAGGTCAACCAATAGAACGCAGATGTCCACGCCCTTCCATAACCAGTCACATCGATGCTCACACTGCAAAGTCTGTCTATCTCACCTTTAGGGGGTAGCAGCGGCTTGGGGGCAGTGCTGCTGTACTGTTTGTATGACAGAGTGGGTGGGTACTCATCTGTGCTCTGGGGGGGCAGGGCCATGCAGGGGGGTGGGTACATGGGTGGCCATTGCTGGTGCATGTAAGGCAAGTAGTTCCCATACTGCCCGTAGCCTGGTGGGGGGTAGTTATGGGGCATCATGCCATGAACCTGGGAGGGAGGGTAGGAGGGCATAGACATGGCATGGGGGGGCACTGGAGGATCAGGTGTCTGTGGAGGATGTGGTTCTTTTTGAGAGGAGGGTGCCAGCTCTGCCTTTGTCTCTTTTGTGGACGGTGCTGAGCTCTTCCTGCGACTGTCATTGCTGCTCCAGCTGTTGGCTCGGCCCCGCCCTCGACTGCGACTCTGGCTGCTACTGCTGGAGCTGCCGCTGTGGCTCCGCCTCCTGCGTCCACAGCTCTGACCACTGTCATCAGAGCTGTGTGGAGAGGTTAGCATCGTTAACAATCAACGACAGAATGAGGAAAACGTAACAAATACGTAAACTGCTCAAACCTTGCAGACGAGTAACGGCGGCGAGTGGGTGTTTTAGGTGGTTTGTTTCCATGGAGACGCTCTTTGGTTCTGGCAGCCATCTTGCTGATCTCGACCACACCCAGGTCCAAGCCGATGGTCTTCAGCAGGTCCTGGATCTTCTCATACTCCTCCAGTGCCTGGCGTTCGCTGTCCTCCAGTGGCTCTGTTCCCGGCGGGACGCTGGGGTTTGGCACCTGGACCTTGATGTTCTGGTCCGAGACCAAGGGGGGCCGGCTCATGTACCTCAGGTCCGCCTCTGCTGTGGGGGGTGGGGCATGCATGTGAGGGCTGGACCCTGTTGGGAGGCCGTAGGGCTGGCTTGGGGCAGGATTCTGGGGTGGATAGTCTCCGTACAGTGAGTCCTCAGTCACATCTCCGAAAAGGTCCAGGTGGGACCGGACCGGCTCTGATGCCCCCGGCTGGGGCTCCTCTGAGTCTCCATACAGGAACTGCTCCTCATCATCTATATCATTGGTGGCCTTCACTGGAGCTTTGGCCCCGCCCAGTAGGGCCAGGATCTCCTTGATCTCGGCATCCAGACCTGCTTTCTGGGCCATCCTCGGGTCGGACTGGAGCTGGGTCAACATAGCAGCTACGGCGTGAGGCTCCATGCCTTTAACGGCCTGAAGCAGCTGATCAGCCACACGACAGATACTGGAGTCGGACACTCTGGGAGAGTCCATACTCTGGAACAGAACCAGGAAGGAAAACATGAAAAATACCACTGAACACTACAAACACATTTAAGGAGGCTGACTGTTGTCCAGTGGATCTGAGTGGAACTGGTTTAAAGGGATAGTTTGGTATTTTTGACATGAATCTATATGGTATCCCCGTCAGCAGTGTGGTGCATCCACACTGACTTACCCCCGACAGTGTTCT
>JAQQZY010000008.1:3525209-3546057 GCA_030068375.1 Ostorhinchus rueppellii
ACCCGGAGAAAACCCACGCAGACATGGGGAGAACATGCAAACTCCACACAGAAAGGTCCCAAGGTCCCGCCTGGGAACTGAACCTTCTTGTTGTGAGGCATGAGTGCTAACCACTGCACCACCGTGTTGCCCAATTGGTGAAAATATTTTCCCACAAAATGTGAATAACCTCAACATTCACCAACAACCTGAAATGTATTTAGAAAAATATGTTAATTTTCTGATAATTATTATTAGAGCTTCTGGTAAGAGCAGAGGAGGGGGGTCTGAGCTTGTACGTTTGCAACAGCTGGTGTAACAACTCCAGGCTGAGTAGCCACTGCTGTCCTGACCTAGAGTATGTGACTGTCAAGTGTCGACCCATGTACCTGCCCCATCAGTCCACCGCTGTCCTGATCACTGCTGTGTATATTCCACCTGATGCTAATGCTAACTTAACTTGCGGTCTGCTACATGATGCCGTTAGCATTCAGCAAAGTAAACATCCGGAGGCTGTGAGTATCACAGCTGGTGACTTCAATCACACCGAGTTCAAGACTGTGCTCTCCAAGTTCCATCAGCATGTGAGGTGTACTACCAGGGGAGGCAACACACTGGACAGGGTCTATTCCAACATTAAACTGGGCTTCAAAGCTAAGCAGCTTCGACATCTGGACCAGTCAGACCATATGTCCCTGATTATCATACCGGCATATACTCCCCTCAGGAAAAGTACCTCGATCATGTCCAAAATTGTTAAAACCTGGCCAGACAATGCCTCCCAACAGCTACAGGACTGTTTTGACCAAACAAACTGGGAAATCTTCAACTATCATGACCTGGAGCAGCACACCACAGCTGTTCTGGGATACATTACGTTCTACATGGACCTTGTCACCGTGGATATACTCATCTGGGTTTACCCAAACACCAAGCCATGGATGACTAAAGGGGTGCCGAACCTTCTTCAGGACTGGAGATGGGGCCCTGTACAGTGCTGCCAGAGCCAACCTGAAGAAAGGCATCAGGGAGGCAAAGACCACATATAGAAGAAGAATTGAGGACTGTTTCCAGAGCAACGATTCCAGACAGATGTGGTAGAGCGTACAGCATATCACCAACTACAGACCCAGCAGCCTGAACTCAGACCATGGGGGTGCCTCACTGGTGGAGGAGTTCAACACCTTCGCCCATTTTGAGGTGCAACCACCGGCAAAGGACGTCCTACCACCACCCATCCACAGCGGCCACATCGTGACATTGGAGGAGCAGCAGGTGAGACAGGTGCTGAGGGCTGTGAACCCGATGAAGGCTGCAGGCATCTCAGGACAGGTGCTGAAAGACTCTGCTGACCAGCTCGCAGTGGTGTTTACCAGCATCTTTAACCGGTCCCTGTCCCAGGCCATGGTCCCTTCCTGCCTGAAGTCCTCCATAATTATCCCCATCCCCAAGAGGAGCACCATCAGCGGACTCAATGATTACCACCCGGTTGCACTAACATCAATAGCTATGAAGTGCTTTGAAAAACTGGTCTGGGCCCACATCAGTTCCTGCTTCCCCCCCAGGTTTGACCCTTACCAGTTTGCCTACAGAGGCAACAGGTCCATGGAAGATGCAGTGGCGACAGCGCTCCACTCTGCTGTGACACACCTGGTGCAGCAGCAGACCTACACACGGCTACAATTTATGGACTTTGGCTTTGCTTTTAACACCATCCTCCCCAGCAGACTGCTCACCACAATGTTCGATCTGGGCATGTCTCACTCCACCTGTCTCTGGCAGTAGCGGTTTTAGGCACGGGCAGACCAGTCAGCCGCCCGGGGCGGCATCTCTTTTCCATAACGTATGGGGCGGCACAAACACTTAAAAAATAAATTATAGGTGCTGCAAAACGGTTTTCTATTATCAATATGCTTGGCGTGGGTCTCGCCCGGGGAGTAATTCAATGTAGAACCGCGGCTGGTCTCTGGGTTTTAAATTTTCTGACAGACTGCTCCCAGAGGGTGAAAGTTGGCCCCCACCTTTCGTCGGCCATCAAGCTCAGCACTGGCTCCCCCCAGGGCTGCGTGCCGAGTCCCCTGCTATTCAGCTTCTACACTCATGACTGTGCTCCCCTCCACCACAGTAACAACATTAGAAAGTTTGCAGACGACATAACTGTGGTGGGACTCATCTCCAGAGGTATGAGGCAGCATACAGGGAGGAGGTGGCGTGACTGTCCATTTGGTGCAAGGACAACAACCTCATCATCAACACCACCAAAACAAAGGAGATGGTGGTGGACTACAGGAGGCTAAAGGCCGACATTCAGCCACTGTCCATCTGTGGGAACTGGGTGGAGTGGGTCTCTGATATTTGCTTCCTGGGGGTTAATGTCAAAGACGACCTGAGCTGGACCACAAACACAACTACCACTGTGAAGAAGGCTCAGCAACTGCACTTCCTGAGGGTACTGAGAAGCAACAACTGGCCGCAGAGACTGTTAGCCTTCTACTGCTGCTCCTCAGAGAGCATCTTGACAGTCTGCATGGGTGTTTGGTTTACCAACTCCACAGCAGTGGAAAAGGCAGCTCTCCAGAAGGTCATCCACACAGCTCATAAAGTCATTGGCTGCTCTCAGTCTCCCCTCAGTGAAGTGCACAGGTCCCGTTGCCTCAGGAAGGCAAAGAAGATCGTCAAAGACCCCTCCCACCCTGGTCATCATCTCTTTCAACTGCTGTCATCAGGCAGACAGTTCAGAACAATAAAAACACGAACCAACAGACTCGGGAACAGTTTTTATGTTAATGCCATTTTAATTCTTAATTCAGTACACAAATTATTTTATGGCATGTTCTTTAGAGGTTTTGTTGGATTTTTTTTTAATGAATGCTTTTACGTCACTCATCCTACATGGTGTGTGTTACTTTTAATTTTCAATTATTGAAATGTTTATTCAGAAATACACTTTAAGGACTGCACTTTCAATTTCGTTGTTTGTTTATACTGGCAATGACAATAAAGACATTCTATTCCATTATTAATTAATGACAGTGATGAATGAGACCCAACCTGGAGTTTATTTACTGAACCTGTTCAGACAACATCGGTTCTACTGTTGAGCCCAAACTCATTAAAAACCTGCAATGCTGACCCGGCTCAGGCTTTAGTCAGGTCTGGTTTCGGACCTTATCCGTTTGTTCACGGTTGATGTGAAATCTTTAACAGATGGACTTTATGTGTTCTACTAAAAGCATTTAGAGTGTTTTCCAGTTTCTGTCACACTGACGTCGTCTTCTGCTCTTAGACCTGGTGGATGGAACCGACTTGAGTCCAGGTTTTAAAGTTTTTCTCCTGAAGCAGAAGTTTGTGTTTAAAGTCTGTTTTAATCCGATGTAAAACTGCT
The DNA here is from genome assembly GCA_030068375.1 of Ostorhinchus rueppellii. Classification (NCBI taxonomy): domain Eukaryota; kingdom Metazoa; phylum Chordata; class Actinopteri; order Kurtiformes; family Apogonidae; genus Ostorhinchus; species Ostorhinchus rueppellii. The sequence continues at coordinate 3,528,574 of JAQQZY010000008.1, forward strand.
CAGATTCTGACCAGTCATGTATTTAATGTTATTTTTCAGTCTGAACAACACACCAAAGGCTCATTTTTTCCTCCTTGTTCATTCATCAGGGTTTTAGATCAGAGTTTTTTTCTCAGAAACTTCTTCACATTTCTTAGATTCATCAGATCATTTGGCTGCTTTAAGCCAGGATGTGGTTCATGAATCAACAGAATCTCTGGTTGAGTTTTAACTGTAGATTGAAACTAAATGGGATCAAAAATCAACAATACTCAGATTCATCTGAACCTTTTAGGCAAATGTCTGCACAGTCTAATCAAATATGAGAATGGTTGTTTTTTCTGGTAAATGTAATGGTCTCCTAAAACACTTCAGATATTAACGCTTTCCCAGAATGCCACAGGCCTTCGTCAAACTCTGGTTAAGTGGATGAAACCAATGACAAACACGCATCAAATGTCACACTGAGCTGTAGTTGTGGACGTCATGGCCGAGGTTGGGGTCATGTGATCATCTCTGGTCATGCTGAGCTTCACCTCCACCTGAACCTGCACACAGAACACAGACTCACCTGGACGTCACCGCCAAAAACGACCAGAGAATGAACATGAGTCCAGAGTCAAACAGAAGAAATAATTTGCTACAAGAAGTGTGGAAGGAGGCGGAGCTAATAGCCCTGCCACTCCTGCTCAATGACACACCTGCCAGAGATTAAGGTGAACCTTAAAAAAGAATGGTAAACCAGATGGAACTAAATGACTCTTTTTTCATTAGCTCAATCAAACCAAGTCTTAACTTAATCTGATGAATTGGGTGAACAGTCATCCAGAAACTGGTCAAAAACCTCAGCTGGACAGAATTCCACATATTACTACACCCACCCCCATGAATGGAAGGGGGGGTATAAAAGAATAAGTTCATATTTTACGAAAAGATGGATATATGGAGAAAACGAGTTTATAAAAATAAAAATGTAAGACTGATTCCTGATTAGACGTTGAAAAACCACCTAAAAAATGTAAACATGAAAGACGCAACACGACAAAAACAGTAAAACACAAAACTGACATTTACATAAATGAGTTTCTCTTTCCTGACTTTAGTCACATTTATAAATCTGATCCATTAAAGTGCTATTTTTTAATTTCTACATCTTAACGTTTGTCATAATTATCTGGTTCAGTGTTAAAAACAACAGGACACAGGCTTGACATGAGTTAAACAAAAAAACAATTCACTATTTATTTCCTTTATTTAACTTCAGCCAAACACAGACACAAAACAAATGATCATTTCAATATTTAAGATTGATCAGAAACAAGGATAAAAAAAACAAAAAAACAAACAAACCTGTGACTAAAGCTCAATTGTTGCATGACTTGGAGACATTAACAATAAACTGAAGACCAGATTCAATGTCCAACAAGTTGACATGAGGCTGAAGTTAAAACCACCACTGGGTTCTTGAACCTGTTTTCAGTTCTTAACTGAAGCCTCCAAACCTAAACCCACCCAGACTCATCTTCACTCTGTTTTGTTCACCTCCGACTCCCACTTCTCCAGGAAATCCCGCACGTTGAGGTTGAACATATCGATGCCTTTGGGTGACAGGTGGATGCCGTCAGCCCGATACAGGCCTGTGTTGGTTCCACAGCGGATGTTGTCGTGGGTCATAGAGGCCCCGCCCAACTCCAACACAATGCTGTGGATGCGACGGTTCACCGTGGTCCGGACTAGGTCTACCTCATAGCTGTCAGACGAGTGGCGCCAGACCCTCCGGGGCAGGATGTAGGACCACACGAGGACACAGCGGGGGAAGATGGTCCTCATTGACGTCAGGTCCCTCCTGACCGACGTCAGCAGGTCAGTGGGGCTGTCGGTGCTCAGGTCGTTGCCCCCCAGGTGCATGATAAGGATGTCGGGGTTGGGCCAGGTGACCTTCAGCTGGTGGAGCTGAGGCAGCAGCTGGGGCCACGTCATACCCTGGATGCCCTTCCACCAAAGCGACACCCTCCGCGGGTCCAGGCCCAGGTGAACACCTACCTCTGTAGACCTGGACCGAGACTCCGCCCAGTAAACCAGTGAGTGTCCGCAGATCCAGATGTTCTTCTGCTCACTACCAATGGGCTTACCTACAAATGTTAACAAAACCACAGTAAGTCACATTTTACAGACCAACACCACTTCCATCAGCCTCAAAAACTACGACTACACAACAGCAATCAGGCTGGTTTCACAAAGTCTGACAGATTTTACCAAAGCTGAAAATCTTCTGCAGATGGTCTGAGAACTCCAGAAACATCAAAGGTGGACTGACTGCCAGATAAAGTGTGGTTGTGTTTGGTTTGATGTCCTGGATTTGGCTAAAGATTATTCCATTATTCCAAACCAGAACAAAGTTAGTTCTGTTGAGGACATTTCATATGTTACAAGAAACTCAGGCATAGAATTGGAAGTCCTCTGCTTTTCACTTTCTTCAGTCAGGCTGTGTTGATGTTACCTGTTCTTTCCAACATTAAAATGACAGCTTCGATGACAGCTCACTGATGCTAATATGTGCTAATGCTAGGTACTGTTTATATAGGGATAAAAGAGCAAATTAACCTTTATCCGTTTTTAACTTAACCCACTTCAAATTTTTGGCCAATCAAACAATAGTTGTCGAACACCACACGAGAAGATAACGATGATTCAAGAACAAGCTCAGAGAACAGAATGACATTTTCCTCCAAGCACTAAACAGCAAACACACATCTGTTGTCAGATGATGCAAGAACCTTACAATCAGTGTTCTACGTGTGAAAACTACACTGTTTTTCACATGAAGATGTTTAATGTTGTTGGTTCCAGCAGGTCCAGTCCTCGTACCAGATCATGGACATCGGGTTCTATCCAACTCTAATTCTGGATACTTTCTGACATGTTTGTCATCATCCAAGTCACTGTCGTTCAGGTTCTTCACCTGTGAATGAACGTCTGTCTGTCTGGATGACATTGGTCTGTCTTTATGAAACCAGCCGTAGTTTTTACAAACATCCTCTGCCTCATCTTCCATACTCTCATATTATTCTAGCTATGTTCTCACTCAGTCTAAAAAAATCTTTACTACAGTTTCATCTTAGACTTTTACACTAACTCTTTTTCATGTAAAAATGATCCAAGAACATCCTAAAATTATACTGAATTGGAGAATGTCACAGAACCGTGTAGTCAGTGTTTGACCAGATGATAAACCTGCATTTTCTGTAAATATTCACATCTGAATAATGTTTAAAGAATAAAAACAGTCACCTACCTTCACTGTCAAAACACTTTCACTCAAACCTCCATGACTTCAACAGAAAAACTCAAGTTCTCACTAAATCCTCAACAAGCTGGAATCAGTTTTAAGATTTTTTTCCCCTTCGTGAACAACTTTGTTCATAACCAGGTTTACATTCAAAACCAAAATTAAAGCCATTTGTTCAATTACCATCCATTTAACAATTCATTGCCTTATTCTGACTCATTTCTATTCATTTTCCAAATGTGAAGCCCAGTACATCGTCCAGACAAAAATAGAATTTAACATCAAACACTGAATATAAAAAAGTGTAAATTTAACTTTTGTTTTCTCTTGTATCAGGTTAATTATACAGTTGTAGATGAGCCATGACCGATCATTAATACAAACTCAGGTAAAAACACATGGCTTTTTATTGAATAATTACACCATTAATAAATGTACAACTGCATTAGGTCAATTCCATTTCTGCTCCTGACTCCATACTGGACCTCATTGTCTTCAGACTTGTCTAAACTGGTCTCAACTGGTCATGTTGGTATTTACCTGAGCAGGTTATGTAATGGCATAGATGGAGCATCAGTGGATTTTTTTAATGCAAAACGAAGAAGAAACGCAGACGAACTATAGTTTACATTGATAAACACGATCTTAAAAACATATGAACCTGCCAGCATCAGATTCATGATGAGAAGGAAATCATATCTTCATCACGTCTTCAGGTCCAAAGATAGTGGCACAAGATTAGACCCGTGGACACGAAAAGAGCTGAAACTGGTCCTAGTTGTGATTCTAATCAAGTCTGTAGAATTTAACCGAATGGAAACTGCACTAATTATTTTTCCCTTTACTTTGTAACGATGCTTTGTACAAAAACAGAGATATCTATGATACCTGGAGGAACCTCAGCAATGTGGAAAACTTCAACTTTAGAAAACCACTGATAAAAAATACAAACCACTTGATTAAATGAAGCCAAACAGTCAACCTGTGTCATTTCTGAACACATTACACTTTATGTAAATTCTGTCTTCGACAACACGAACTCCTCATATATTCTGAGTCCATGTTAATCGATTCTACGTTAAAGTAGATTTGGTCCTTGTTACATTTGTTCTTACTCCAGAGTTTGTAGACGTGACATTAACCAGACACCGGACCCAGAAAACATTAATGATGAGAAATTCAACTCTTTTTACTGACTCACAATTGGGTTTTTGAGTCTGTGAGTCAGTCACACAGGCTCCGCCCACTCCCAGTCCCTGCTGACTCATACCAGTGAAAGTACTGGTCACATTCTTTCTACATCATTGCTAAGCCCAATTCCCCCCTTACCCCTCCCCCTCCATTTTGTGTGTTCACATGAAGGGGTAGAGGTGCCCCAGTTCTCCATGAGTCAGAGGGAAGGGCTAAGGGAGGACTGTTTGGCCCTCGAAACTGATATTTTTTATGACTACACTACAAACAAAGGGGTATGAGATATTTCCCATAATTCTGTTCAAATCATCCGCAAGGTGGAGGTAAACAATTAAAAAGTGTAGCAATGTGATGAAAAACACACAAATGTAAGTATTTTCTCCATTTCTTGGTAGCTATGGCTCAGGTGGTAAAGCGGGTTTGTCCAATATCCGAAAGGTTGGCGATTCAAATCCCACTCTCTCCAGGTCAGCCGTTGTGTCCTTGGGCAAGACACTTCACCCTCCTGCCTCAGTGCCACTCACACTGGTGAATGAATGCGTATGAATGTTCGGTGGTGGTCGGAGGGGCCGTAGGTGCGACATGGCAGCCACGCTTCCGTCAGTCTGCCCCAGAGCAGCTGTGGCTACAGATGTAGTTTACCACCACCAGAGGGAGAATGTGAGAGCGAATGAATAATGGATCAATAATGTAAGGCGCTTTGGGTGACTTGAAAAGCACTATAAAAATCTAATCCATCATTATTATTATCATTATTATTATTATTATTATTATTATTATTATTATTATAAGTAACAATCATTTGATTAAGCCATTTAATGCTGTTTCAGTGTTTTATAGATCACATTTCTGCGGTTTGCGGTTGATAGCCATAAAAAGATGCGAAAAACCCATGCAACAAAGATGCTTACAGCTGCTGGTGGCATGGGGAATTCTTTGGCAAACAAAGTTGTTGCATCTGTTTGTAGCGATATTGATGACTGCTGATGATGTAACAGGTCTCAAAGGGTTGTTCCATTTCATAGGGGAATGCTTCAACCCCTACCTGTAGCACTCCTTTTCAAGGGGTAGTGCCACGCGCAAGGAACAAGGGGTAAGAGCCAAGGGGTGAATTGGGATTGGGCCTTTAACTCGGATAGGTGAACATCTGAGTGATTCAATCATTCACAGGTCATAAAAGAGTTAAAGGGGCAGTTGAGTTGAAGCAGGAAACCAGAGCTGCTGTATTAACAGCAGCTCTGTAACCTCAGGGTTAATACAGTGATTAACCTGATGTATTCATACAAATGTATGTGTACAGTAGTGACACGCTGTCGGGTCTCTTCTGTTAACTAACTAGCATTAGCATGGATGAGTCGGTGAAAGAGTTAAGAGACAAGGAATCATGACTCCGTAAAATTACGCAGAAATTTTGAATTACAGGACTCACATGGCAGTAGTAAACATTAAAACGTGAACAGGATGGTGCAACAACACCTAAAGTCAGTGTTGCTAATAAATGATGACATGCAGAGAGACTAACCAGGTAAGAACACCGTACGGATGTTGCAGTGAACTAATGAGTCTACACACGTGATCCACAAACGCTGATGCATAACACCAATAAACAATGTTATTAATTCAAATCCATTATTCAATAACATAAAACAGCAGCAGAAACATAGTTCGATCTGTTTGGACTAAACTATGGACACTGAACCGCCCCCTAGATGGTGACGGAAGCCTTCAATGTCAGCTTCCTGATCGGATACTAGTTTGTCTGATTTCATTGATCGACTCTACAGCATAAACTAAAACCTTCAGGTGATGATTATCTTTGTGAATCTGTGTTAATCCAACATTAATTTGATGCTAAATGAGACCATCATATGGCAGTGCTAAAACAATATTTAAGTCAATATTAAACTCAATATTAAACATGAATGTGTCCTCTGAAAAGTCAAAACACATAGATATGAGGGTTTCTGTAATACAAACAGTCATTTAGCTGATTCTGTTGAATAATCATCTTCCATCACAGCTCATATCTTTTTCTTTTTAATCTCAGAGGAACAACTACATTACAACAAAAATCTCAATTCTGTTTTATCTATTGTTAAAATATTTGATGACTAGAAGAAAAAAAAAATCAATTATTGTAACAAATCACAAATCAGACTAAAGAGTTTACATGAGCAGTGTGAATAGAATAGAAGAGACTGGACTTACCCTCAACAGCTTTATTACTAATGGAAGCACCGGGTGGTCTAAAATATTAAATATCCTTCAGACTGGGCATGAAACCTCTGTAGACAATAAACCATTCAGTGTGTCAGCGTTGAGTCTGATAATGAAGGTTCAGTAAAGTCGGCGGTCTTTCATGAACATGGCTTAGATCAGAATAAATCTGACAAACTGAATGTCACCTGAATGAATGTATGAAATATCATAAAAATACACATGCATGGAGATACAAACATTAGGAAGAACCAGGAGAACCCACTCCTACAATGAAGCAACTTCTGTTACGTCTTCAGATACGTCAACACACAAATCAGTGCTATTTACACCAACTTCAATGGGAAATCTAGATGGCGTCATCTAGAAAAAGTGAACCCTGGACAGTTTAAGCCAGGACTATGAAAGGCCCAAAACTGAAAACATCTAAAATGTGCCCAAAACCGTCTGGTCACATGTACGAGATGAATGTCAGGACTCCCATCGTAGCAAGTTAAGACTAATTTAGTCTAAGTTTAATGAAGGGAGACTGGAGTTTATGTGGAACTATCACTTGGTGCTACCAATAGTAGCATTTGTATTTAAGCAGTAAAATGTTCTTTTATGGTGATAAATACCGGGGCAAATATAACCCAGAACTGATCCTTAAAGCTCGTTCAGGTTTGGATTTAATATGCAAATACGTGGTTTAGTGTCGTTTCCCCGTCATTTCTTCATTGACAGGACGGATTCTATTTCTTTTCATCATTAATTCTCATTCAACAAAATCGTATGAAACTTACCATTTGGACCAAGGAGACGGAAACATGAAGATGACCTACATGAGTAATCGCAAACTGGATTTAATCTGACCTATGTGTAAAAACAGTAGCTGACTCAAAACACTGCAATCAGACACTAAACAGGATAAAGAATAAGTTTTACAGAAAAAAAAAACCTAAGTTATAGCTGATACTCAAATGAAATCCAGTATTTTTAACATTATACATGTTTATCTGACCTTCTAACATTTGTACTGTTATTAGAAACATCTTCTAGACCTCAACATTTTCCTCTAAATCTAGTTAGTCGAAAAATGAAAATGAAGATGTTACTTTGCAGTTGGCTTCTTTTCTTGATCACGGTAACAACACTGCCCTGAACTGAACCTTCACCACAGGGTTCCAGGTCCAGGGTCCATGGCTCATGGTCCAGGGTTTCTGCAGGTTTCACTAAGTTAATACTGTTCAGACCATTACCAACCTGGTTCACACTCATTTCACTCATTTGTATGAGGTCTCGACGAAATCGTACAATAATCATAAAAGGACTTCTTTACATGTGAAACTCTGAGCAATGGGTTTAGGTTAGGGTTAAGGACCCTAACCCTAAAGAGCCCTGATCTGCAGGTTTGTGGAGAGTGGCTCCATTTGGAAGGAGTTCTCCATGACCCTTGACCCTAATGCTGACATCTAAAACACATAACTAAGCAGAAAAAACAAATGCTAAACTATCAGTGAACAAAAAATTAACTGGACAAAAATATATAATTAAAAATTCCTTTATTTTCAGTTTCCACTGGTTAAAGTTTTCACTTTAGCTCTGGTTCCTAAATGCAAGTAAAACTAATCCTTAAATTTCTTTTTAAAAAGTAACATGCGCGCACTTAAAAAACCCTTGGCCTGATTTATCAGGTGCACTACTGCCACCCAGTGGCCTGACGTATCAGTACATGCAAAAGTTTTTTGACGGATGGATGACTGATGACAATACACTGCGGCCAGTGTGACTGAGGGTAGAAACTAGAAGTAAACAAAGAACAAATAAAAACTACTGAACATAACCAGTAAAACTATGAAACACTGAAGTCACTCACTGGAGTTGCATGGAATGCAACATTACAGAACCTGCAGAAACCCTGGGTTCAACGCGGGTTCAACGCGGGTTCAACGCGGGTGCGAGACATGGCGGCGAGTATGTCGATGACATATTTCTTGTGAAACTCCAACCAGATGATGCTGCTACTGTGAAAGCAAATGGCGGAAACACCAATATACGTTCAGTTCTACTTTCCAGGAACAAAAAATTCTTCATGTGATGGTCGACCTCTATCAAAACTGAAACAAGAATAAACTGTGAACAGGCGACAAACATCTGATTAACACTGACCTGGAGCTGAAATCCCAAACTAGCTCTGATTTAGGAGAATCTACCTGCAGATGACCTGACGGAGAAGCGTCCAACATAATTTCATATTTCCACTACATACACCAGGTTCTACACATGGTTAAAGTTCCGTCAGCTCCTCACCAAAACCTGGACGATGGGATGGGAGGAAAATCTGCTCATATTCTGGTGTAAATAAAACAAAAATAATAAAAAACAAACCAGAGCTTTTATCCCTCGTCTTAGCTGTTGAGTAAAGATCAGGACATGCAGGATCAATCTGTGCAACATTCAGACATCTACATCTAAAATCAGTTCCAAAAACTTTAATCTTACGATTCCATGTAAAGACAGAAGGTTAAACATTAACGAAAGACGCTTGGATACCTGGACTGATCTCTCCACTGTCCTTGTTCTTCTCTTGTTTTTGGCGTTGATATTCATGCTCTTCCTTCTCCATCGTCCTCTGGTTAAACAAATCCGTCTGCAAAAACACAAACCTCATCAACATCCACAGAACAAACATCATGTGGAGCTTCCCGGTTTTCCGCCAACGCTAAATAACCTCTTTATTCTGATGAGACATCACTCCTCGGCCATCTCCACAAGGTCTGTTAGTGAATCTGACGTACATGTCAGACATTTTTGTGAAACTTTATAAAACTGTTGCAAAAAGCATTGTTCAGATTTGATGTTGAAGCCAAGGTGCTAATGTTGAAAAACTTCAACGCCACCCTGCCCTACATTCATGGCAGAAGGTCATTAGGGTGTTGTTCCACCTCCACCCATGGTTGAAGACACATCTTTGTCAGTTTTTTTGGGGCACACATGGTGCATCCTGTCACATTCGAATTTCGAAAACATCTCTGTCCTACCCCCACCCACAACCTGTTGACATACAGACTGCTGGTCTTACCCTTTCTGTCTGGAGGATCTTGGTTTCATGTTCCATGTCCATTGGGGCCTGAGGTGTGGAGGTGGAGGGTAAACTGAACTGGACAGATTTAACTGGTTTGGTTGGAGGCTGCACTGCCAGAGATTTCACTGTCTCAATCACCTTCAAACATCTGGCCACCGTTGTGGAAATGGCTGCATCTTCATTGCTTGAGGAAGTTGTTGCTGGTGTTGATGGTGGAGCAGTGGTAGCTGTGGTTGGAGGTTGTGAAATGGAGGAGGTGGTGGGAGGAGCTGCTGAGGACTGACCAATGAATGGAAAAACATGACTGGAGGTGGGGATGAAGGGAGGCTGCCCAGGAGGACGTCGGGGGGGAGGACCAGGCGGAGGTCCTGGAGGAGTCTGCAGAGAAGGACGGCGTGGTGGAGGCCCAGGGGGAGGTCCTGGAGGAGGCCTGGGGAGTTTCTGAGCTAGTTCAGCAGCTGTAGTTGGTGTTTGAGTCAGGGATGAGGAGCTCTGTGAGGAGGGGGGTGTGTCCAGGGACCAGCTCATCGATGAGGGTAGGTGTTGGTACTGGGCAGGTGGAGATCCAGGAGGATGTTTGGGTGCTGGAGCAGTGGTGGAAGCAACCCCCATGGTCCTGGTGAGATTCTGGAGTTGTTGTGCCTTCTGCAGCACCTCCAACTCCTGCTGATCCAGGAATCCTTCGTACTCGTTGACCACCTTATGCCTCGGCTCCAAACTGGAGGACCTGGGAGGAGACGGGGAATGGATACGATCCGATTCAACAGAACCAGTTCTAGAGGTTCTTTGTTCTTCTTTTGGAATATCTCTTTTTGCAGAGGTGGACTTCGGACTGTAGACCGCCTCCTGGGTTCGACTGGGCAGTTTGGACATGTCTCCCGTGCTAAGTTTGAGGCCGATGGTTCGGAGCAGACTCTGGATCTTGTTGTAAGGTTCCTCAGTGTTGTGCAGTTCCTTGGTTATTTTTTCAGCTGAGGAAGGTTTAGGGCTCTGTGGTTTTGGTTCCATTTCGAGAGGTAAATTTGTGCTTGGTTGTTCTTGAGTCAAACCTACAATCCTGGAGAAACCCCTTCCATCTTGGAGGGCTCGCTCATGAGGCAAGAGGTCATCGTGGACAATGGGTTCTGATACTTTGCCAGTGTCTGACTTCTTTTTATTTAACATATCAAGGAAACGATCCAAAGGTGGTTTCTCAACTGGAGGTGATGGTTTTTTACATTTGGGGGATGGACTTCGAGGAGGAGATTCTGCTGGGGATGGGGGTCTGAATGGAGGTCCAGCAGAAGGACGAGTGCTCAGGTTCTGGGTAGAGGAACCAGGAACTGGGGTGGACTGGGAAGTTGGTGAAGATCTGCAGGGTTCTGGAGACTGGCTTCGTTTGGAAGGAGGATATGGATTGGTGTAGCGTCTGTCTGCATAGACTGGGTCAGAGTAACGATCTTCAAAAGGTTCATCATACACATCATAGCGATCGGTGTAGCGGTGACTGGTAGCAGGAGGGGCACCATAAGGAACTTCAGAATAAGCATGACTCTCATAAGGCCGGTCACCGAAGGGTCGATCACTGTAAGGTCTGTCAGGGTAGGGATGACTGGTGTAGGGATCGCTGTACCGTTTAGCATATGGGTCACTGTACCGGTGGTCTTGGTAAGGACGGTCATAATATGGATCATCATAGGGTTGAGAAGGTCGGTGGTGGTACTCGGGACCTTCTGGCCGTTTCTTCAGGATGGACCGGACAGGTTGATACTCTGTTAGTGGGACAGCAATCCTTCCATGGTCGTAGTCAATGCAGGTCCTCTGGCCCGGGTCCATGCCTCGGGGGTCTACCAGAGACTTCTTGTAGGCAATCATTTCGTTGAGCTCCTCCAACTCGCGTTTCTTCCTCGCCAGCTCATCATCCATGAGTCCAGGTCTTCTAGAGGGAGGAGGGCTGAACTCTTTCCTCCTCCGGTGACTCTCTTCCTGCTCCCTACTGCTCTTGCTCCTCCTTTTGCCAGATCGCTCCTTGCTCCTTTCTGGACTCCGACTCCTGCTGCGAGTCCTGCTTTGACTCGAGCTTTGGCTCCTGCTGCGTCTGCTCCGCTTCTCTCGGCTATGGCTTCTGCGGGCTCTGCTGCTTTTGCGATCACGGTCGATGCTAGGGCTGCGTCTCCGTTTGGTGATGCGCCCAAACTGGTCTCTGGGTGGACTCCTGCTACTGCTCCGACTCTTTCCTCTGCTCCTGCTGCGACTCCTGCTGCTGTAGCGCCGCCGCGTGGCGCTGTATTCCCTTCTGCTCCGGCTGTCCTGCGCTCTCAGGTTCTTTACTACAGCTTTCAGTTTGTCGGTGTCTGGTTTCTCCTTTCTGAAAGACACAAGACCTTCATGTGGCTGGTTTTGATCCTTTGGGTGAAAACAAATACCTTATAAACAGAAGACCTGTCATAGTCTGATGTGAGGTTTACAGGTAATTCAGAGCATGAGACAGATGACAACAAATGATGACATACAGTTAATAGAATAAATATCATCATGCTTAGTGGTGAGTTTTCATACAATTGCTTTGTCCTGCTTTATCCTCAAATGTAAGGATAAAGCGGGTATAGAAAATAAATGAATTGCTTTGTCTCCATCTTCGTTATACAGGTGCATCTCAACTAATTAGAATATCATCAAAAAGTTGATTTCAGAATTTAAACTTAAGTTTATTTTACTTTAAATGATTTGTATTTTTTAAATGCATTAAAATCTTCATAAACGCTGTTTTTTTTGTTTTTGTTCTTCATTGATGTTATTGATGTCATGTGACAAAAAAATTAAAGATTAAAATTGTGAATAATGAACAATCTGAATTTCAGTCCTTTGACATCTGATGTCTTTAATTGAAAACTGGTTCTAAATACACACAAAGACCATCCATCCATAATCCATTCATAAACATTATGCTATAGATAAAACTCACTCTGTCGCATCTGGTTTTGTCAGCTTGATGGTCATCTAGGGGCAAAAAACACTGACAGTGAAGGATGATCATCAACAAACCAACAGACCTGAGACCCGCCGTCATTTCGGTCATTATATGAGACTAGAACATTTTAAGACAGTTCACAGCAGATGTAGGCTGAACTAACAGTCCTCATATTTCCATCATTAAAGTCGCCGTTTTTGATATGCAAATAATATGCAAATCACCCCTCTAAGCCCCTCCCCTCCACACCAAAAAGCTGATAGAAAGTTGAAGCTGAACATCCACAGTAAGTGTAAAAAAACTCATAAAAAAAAAATCATTGAAATTATAAACTGTCATTGATAAAACGGTGACATCAAATAAAAATATGATTTTCAACATTGTCAATGTACATAACTGTTTTGATGGCATTACTGTTTTTTTGGGGGTTTTTTTGGTTTGTTTTTTTTTTTTTTTTTTTTAACAATATACGTTCTTGAATGTCAGGGTTTCTTTTTTCAGTTTCAGGGTGTGTTCTCAATGAAAAATCTTATTTTCAAAATCAAACATTACAGTCCTCGTTCTGGCTCCATAACTTCCATCCAATCCTCACCTTTCCTTTGGTGGCTCCAACTCCGCCCAGTTTCCTGGTTGGAAGGAAGACGCTCTCAGTGTAGCGCTTGATCCGGATCGCCTGGTTCCCGCCCTCCGCTGTCTCATGCTGGAAAAAACAAACACCGTGAACAATGGAGAAAAGACAGCCATGTCCCCAGAATCAGAAGCTCAACTAAAGCTGTTGTCAAACCTCCACGTCACGTTGTATTTCTCAAACTGAATCAATGTCAGTGATGCTTTGATATTCATGTCACAGTAAAGGTTTATGTCATCTAACCAATAAATTAAAGTTGTTTTTTTTAAATTAAGTGATGTGTGTGAACATTATGGTATTGATATTATATATCATATTCACACAATATTTGTATCCCTTGCACATTGTTGTTGTTGTTGTTGTTGTTGTTGTTGTTGTTATTATTATTATTATTATTATTATTATCGTCATCATATACTGTTGCTGCTAAATACTGATATATTCTACGACTATTAGTAACATAACCATCATCTTGCCACTGCATCTTATCCACTGGTGTTTTTCTAAACGCCCTTGTTCCACTCTGTATTTATCTTACTTATATTTTACTTTATTCATGTTATTTGTATTCCTATTTTTCTCTACTTAAGTATTTTGTGATATTTTATTATCTCCGCCCAGGAGGTATTGTGATCGCCTGAGTTTGTGTGTGCGTTTGTTCGTTCGCTGCAGTAACTTCAGCCAGCCACAAGGGGGCGGAAGTCTGCACTCTGAGTGCTTTTCTAGTTTCTTATTGTATTCCTTCCGGAGTTCTGTGAAACCCCAAGGGGATAAATAAATAAAGCAAGCTAGCAAGCTAGCTATCTAAATTACCGCATTTGTTCCCGTTTTGTATATTAACATGTTTTCATTAGATTCATGGATGGAGTAAATAAGAAAGAGATGGACAACTGCAGTTGTGGACATTCTGGGGAGAACCAAGAGAACCAGGCTGAAATGACCTAGACTTGTGTGCATCTGCATGTTGACCTTCTGTATTTTAACTGCGAATGTCAAAGAGCAGCTCAAATGTCAGACTGTCAAACAGAAGGAAACTCACAGGGACAACGCTGAACTCCACCTTCTCGTTGAGCTCCAGTTTCTTCCTCTCGATCACCTCTGACATGTTAAAGTAGAGCTGTGGGTTCTGACTGCATTTAATGAGGCCCGAGTCGGACGAGAACTCAATGACGATGCCCTGAGAACCAACAGAACCACCAGTGACCATGGGTGAAAACAGACTCTGAGACAACAGGGTTTCAGGATTAACATCTCACATGTCGACGCTGTTCAGTCGATTCTTCAAACGAATCGGGCAGAATCTCCACATACGTCGCCCGTTCCACCTTAGTGACTGGGTTTGTGGCGACGTTGAAGCGAACCTGCAGACGAGGTGAGAAGGAAGGAGAAACATCAAGACTGGAGGAGTAGGAGCTTCAGATCCAAGATCATCTGAACTCCAGTTGGTAATTTACATGTTCTAAGGTCCAGTGGAAGGTTTAGATCTGGGCAAATTAGAAGTGATCAAATCCATCTAAGATCTGACTAATTCATCTTAATGAGCTCCAGACACTGGGACGTCCAGGACATTGGATCATAAACACCTTCAGGTCTGAAACATGTTGAGTTCCCTTCGTTTTCAGTCGTTTACTGTTAAAATGCAGATCTGTGTCCGTCCTCACCTTGTCTCCGTCCAACATGGTAGCAGCGGTCAGAAGATCTCTGGGACCGAACGGCAGCTGTTTCTGCTGTCCATCGATGGTCATGACCAGACGGCCCAGGTTTGAGGTTGGTTGAGCCTCCATCACCTCCTCCTCCTCCTCCTCCTTCTTGATCTTCATCTCTGTCTGCTCTTCACCTGCAGCAGGTTTTGACTCATCCTCTTTCTCCTCTTTAATTTTCACCTGCTGGAGAAAATGTTCACATTTTGATGTTTATTTTATGAGGAACAGAACAGATGGATGTTAATGTTTGGAGGTCTGATTGGACAGACTACATGTCTTACCTGTTGGAGAGCAGTCTGTCCGTTCAGAGCTCCTCCTCCTCCTGACTCCTCAGTTTTGTCGTGCAGTTCCTTCTTCATCTCGTTCTGTGGATGTTTGCCAATGGCTTTGAGGACCGTTCCTTCGAATCGGTCTTTGCTGATCTCATCTTGGGAATCGGGGTCTCTCATCTTGAAACCAAACGGTGTCCACTGTGGAAATATCACACAGTTAAAACAAACACTGGACAAAGCTCCGCCTCCACACTCTAGGTGGTTGTCTGGTTCTGACCTTATGTTGGGCAGCGGCGAGCGCTGCTGCCACTTCCTCCTTCTTCCTCCTCTCATCCATTTTGGACTGCTCCTCCTCTTCCTCCTCCTTCATCTTCCTCGCATCCTCCTCTTTTCTTCTCTGGTCCTCCCCCTCATTCTCTTTCTCCTTCTTCTTCTTCTCCTCCTCCTCACATCTTTTCTTCTGCTCCTCCAGGATTTTGTCGTTGACCTTCCTGGTCCTCATCAGACGGATCGCTCTCTTTTTCATTTGAACCTGCAGACAACCACATCATGAACAAAACATATCCCTCTGCCAAATATAGTGTTAGGTTGAATCCCAATTCACCCCTTACCCCTACCCCTCCGTTTTGCGCATTCACGTGAAGGGGTAGTGTTGTCCCCATTCTCAATTAGACGGAGGGGAGGGGCTATGGTGAAGGGTTATATAGGCCTTGAAACTGAGATTTCCCAGGACCACACTACGAACGAAGGGGTTTCTATGAACTTCATTCATTTCATGAAGTCAGCACTGTTAGCATAGTGTGACTTCTTAGTTTTCGCCTGCAACATCTCTCTTCTTCCACAAGAAGAAGCCAGAGAGCTGACAATGCCAGTATCTTCCCATTACTAACCATCTATTCAGTAAGTGCAACAACAACAACCCTTCTTAACTACTCACTCTGCTGACAATAATTACTGACAATAAGGAGCTCTGAGGTTTTGTCTAGAGAGATGTTCCATCATTTCCAGTTTTACGTTTCACGCAAGCGCAGAACGAACACTCAAGTTGGTAGTCAATTTGTTGTGTTCGTCACACTTTTTGGACCGTGTCGGGGAGACAAAACCTGACTGATAAGTCGGGCTACAATTTCTGGTGATGATTGGTAGTCGGGTTGGTGCGTCTTCACCCTAGAAGAAAAACTTGATTATATGAAATAAAAACAAAAATGAGGACAGATCCCAAGTTACAGAACAGACTAAAACTCAATCCCAAACATTGTTTCATCTCCGTTTCACAGATCAGAGTCAGTTTTCATAAGCATTAATTGCTGTAAAGTGAAAATCAAACAACTGCTTGCTTTATGTTTTAAGACTGTCCATCAAAATCCATCAGTGATGAGCGATGGTGCTGTTGGGCAAATTTCAGACTCACCTGAGCCACCGTGAACTCCACCTCTTTGTGGATGTCTTGGCTGTTGAACTCTGTGTCGCTGAAGTTTTCGCAGATGTCGAAGGGAAGTTCTCCATGATCGTCCGAGTTGATGATTCCTTCTTCAGCTCCCAAAAACGTGATGATGCCCTAAAAATAAATAAATAAATAAATAAAAAAAAATTTAAAAAGGGAGGAGGATCAACACATGGGGAAACCAGGTAGATGCAGAATCTGACAGATGAACCCATATTAGGGTTTCTGGAAGACATTCTCAGTTAATGTGTTAATACCACACATTCGACTTTTGTTTTTCAGGTTTATTTTGTTCATATTCTCAGTTCAAACATTTATGAAATGGTTCAGTGTGTGGTCGTGTTGACCACTGATTATTAAAGCATGTTTTCGTCCTGTTGAAGAGAATGAACAAAATAAAAACTAATGTATAAATCAGAGACTTGACAGGTTTTTACTCATCCCTTACCAATTTTGTCCCATATTTTTTATGTCAAATCTCTTTGCCTGTTTTTAAATCTCTTCTTAAAATCCACCTGTTCTCCTTGGCCTTTTAACTTGTGCAATGTTTATGTTTTCTGTTGTTTTTTTTAATACTCAATATTTTTATTGAATTTGCAGGTATAAAAAAACAGAGCACACTCACAGATGTTATAAGGTGGGCTTATAAAAGCCAGTAAGACAAGTTGCTCAAACAAAAACATTGTGAACTTTAAAGAAACAGACTTCACAAAGTTCTTTGGCATGACAATTACAATAAAGCAAATA
>JAQQZY010000008.1:3570571-3582714 GCA_030068375.1 Ostorhinchus rueppellii
CTTTTAAACACCCGACCCCCCCCCCCCCCCCACATCCAAAAAAACCCAAAAACAACAACAAACACACATCCGTAATTTCCACTGTGTTTCTGGCCAATCAGTTGCCGTTTCCAGGCAGAACACGCCAATCAGAGAAGAATTCAGGATGACAGCGTTCGAGTTACAATCCGTTCATCTGAAACAAACGACACTCTTTGGACAGCATCGTCATGGTTACCGACCTGCTGGACTGTCCTCTGCATCAACTGACGGACCTCCTCCTGTGTCATCGTCCGACCCATAGAGAACAAAACAGCATCGAGAACTCCGTCCTCAAGCTGACAAGGAGCCGCGGCCAGACTGGAACAAAAACACAACAGATGTCGAGACATTCATGGAACTGATTCATCTAAAAGAACTTCATAAAGAAATCCAAAGACCAATCCAGGATCAGCTCAGTTATGTTCATCTTTAAACCGTACCCACATTGCGTCAGTATGAAGCGATTGCATGAAGTTCATGGCAGGTTTTTCTGTGTGACTTATGTGACCTTTGACCCACACTGTTGATGGTTTCAGGCTCGATGTGGATATAAAGAACATTGGACTTTGATTTTCCTGATGTGAACTGAGGTTTTTACTCGGGTGGTTTCAGGTTTCTATGCCTGAATTTGACATCGCTTTCATGTTTTTCAGATTTTGACATCTTTAAACACTTCTTTAAAACTGTTGTGCTCCATGTCGATTTAACGCAGCATCTTTTTGTGGGCGTGTCCAGTCTGTGGTTAACATCATTAACCACAGAAGACTGTTGGGATTAAAGAGATTTTTAAAAATGAAACATGCTTCATCTCCAAATAAGAAAATACAGTGATTTACATCCATTTGAAACATTAGACAAATGAGTACGTTTGTATTTACCATTAATTTCACCTAGAAATTCACTAAATATTTTATATTATGAAAAAAGCAAGTTAACAGTCAGTTTATTTTACGGAAAATTTGATTTTTCTCATTTGCATTTAATTCAAATTGAAAGAGAAATCACTAAATAATAGAGTTAGATTAAATCTTGTTTTGTCTTATTTACATAATTTTCATCTTGTTTCTTCATTTCAAATCTAAAACCACTAACGGTCTGGTTTCAGGGCAAAACATCAATATTCCAACTATGAAGAAATAATTCTTACATATTATTTAATTAGATTTAATATTATCCTCATAATAATCAGCATCAAATGACATGAAAATATGACAACATTTTGGTCTAAATCAACTCAGTTTATCTTTAACACTAGAACAGGGTCAATAATTAAACTGAACAATAAGCTTTGACTGAATAAAAATAAAATACCAAACACCCAAGGGTTCAGACTGAGTTTATTTACTTTTATATTTAAAAAAAAAAAAAAAAACGAAAAAAAAAAAAAAAACTTATTCACATTTTCACTATGTCTGTGATTGGTTTCCTTGAAATTTTGTTTTAAAGTGTAAAACTAAAATCATACAGAAACTGAACTAAGGTCAGTTCGTTCACATGTAAATATGAACTAAAAGGTACATTTTGATTTGGTGAAAAACTGAGAATCCAAACTGACCTCAGATCAGTTTGACCTGAGACTCTTTAGAACTATTGGCTTCTACTCAAACTGGACTCAGACCAGCTCTGACTCAAAACAGTTCTTTCCAGGTTCTGGGTCATGTGGACCGGTGGTGACCCGGTGCGACTGGACAGAACCCTCTGACGTCTATGTGAACTGTGTGACCCTGACGGGCAGAAGTCAGAGGTCATGCTCACACCTGATGTCGGCCCTTCCGTCAGTGTCCTGGCGCAGCTCGGTCCGGCTGAAGGAGAACTGGGCGTGGCCTTTCTGCGGTGTTGCCGGGTCTTCGGGCAGGAACTCCACAATGTGTGGATTTTCGTCGTTGCGTCGGACGCAGCCTTTGCTGATGACATGCATGATGCAAGACAGAACGTCAGCGGTGCTGCAGCTGAAGCGTCCGCCGCCAGGAGAACGAAATGCCTCCTGTTTCTGACACGAGTCCAGAACCTGGAGGAGAACCGGACCAGTGGAGGGTTAGGATTTGGACAGAGATGGACTAAGGCACAGATGTCAAAGTCATTTTAGTTCAGGGGCCACATTCAGCTAAATCTGATCTGAAGTGGGCCGGACCAGTAAAACAACAATCTATAAATAATGTCAACTCCAAATTTCTCCATGTTTTAAAGTGAAAAAAGTAAAATTTAATTATGAAAATGTTTACATCTACAAACTATTATTTCAAACAATGTGAATAACATGAACAAACTGAAAAAATGTGTAATTTTAACAATATTATGCTTTAATTTATACACATGTACATTATACAAGTGGATCTACAGATGGACAAAATATTTAGCAACATTAACAGTAATATTAAGTAAAATTGCACTTCTCTTAAAACATTTTAGGTTGTTCATATTTATTCAGGTTTTTCAGATTTTTTATGCTATTATATCTTGTTTTAGTTTAAATACATGAAAACATTTACACAAGACAAAAATTTTAAGTTGTATTTATAGGTTATTATGAGATTGAATTGGTCTGAATGTGGAACGTGAACTAAAAATCACTTAATATTTTTGTGTAATTTTGCATTTTACAAATTCATCCCAGGGGCCGAACTGGACCCTTTAGTGGGCCAGATTTGTCCGCATGTTTGACACCTGTGGACTAAGGGAACAGGGGTGTGTGTGTGACCTCTGACCTTGAAGACCAGGTTGTCAATGTGCATCTCCTTCTCCTGCTTCAGGATGTGGACGATCAGACAGTAGATGTAGTTCCTCTTCCTCTCCAGAGTCCCCGCTGCGTCCTCATCCACGTTCAGGTATGTCTGTGAGGGAAGGAGCCGCAGACACACCTCCACACCATCCTGACTGCGAGACGTCGCCTCTGGGTTCAACCGCAGGACACCTGACAGAGGCGGGACAAATGGCAACCAATCAGAAGAAGAGTTTTGCGTTGGTGCAGTGGAGAATCATATTTACAGTGTTTACATGATCAACTATAGACGAAGCCTTTGGGACGAGTTTGATGAACAAGGACCGAGCCCTCCTCAGTTGTGTGTGTTGGTGTGTGAGTGTGGGCGTGTGTACTGCACATTTGTTGGTGTCAGTGTGTGTGTTGCCGTGTATTTTTCGCACCCTGTAGCAGCTCGGTGTTCTGGCTGCAGGTAAGCAGTCCACCGTCATTGACCAGGGGCTGCAGAGCGTGAATCAGGACCGTGGCAGTCAGACCAGTCAACTGCAGCAGAGAGTCCACTGAAACCTCCTGCACAGAACACAGAGCCCATGGTCAGTGAACGCACCACACTCAGACATGTTCTAGAAGCAGTCTTAAGTGTTTGTCCAGCCTTATTTGACGCCTGTTCTTCTACCACAGATTTTCTTGTAGTTTTAATGGATCCTTTCTGTGTTTGTTCCTTTTCTGCTGGAACTCACCCTGTGTTGTTGTCATAGTGCATTTTAGTCATACCTCCTGTGTGTTGAAGTGCAGTAGGATGTACATCTGTAGTGTGGACACGTGCAGCGTCCAGCTGCCAAACTGCAGCTCAGCATGACCGAGCCACGTCCACTGGAGGCGGCGAGGCTTGGAGTGACTCAGCCCGTACATGGATTGACCTGAAACACATGGAAACTAGCGTCAAACACTGGTACCGACAGCGACTGCACGGTAGGAGTCAAAGCTCAGACACAGAATTGCAGCGGCCGAAATGGATGCTGGGAGCTGTAGTACTGACTGTGAGTGTAGAACTGGGTGAACTGGTTCAGGTAGGAGCATAGTTCTGGAGGAAAGTGTGTGGGGGGATCTTCCAGGAAACAGAGCGAGGACACAGTCCAGCAGCGAGGAGACAGAACCAGGACCTGGACCTCGGCTTCCTCCTCTGACTCCGCCCACTCCTCCTCCATTAACTATGGCAACAAACACAGGACAAACTGACTCAGACTGACAGCTGGACTATCAACATGAGACAAAACTAGATTAGATTCAGATGGAGACCTGAGACCAAATTACACTGTAACCAACTGTTTAATCACTGACGACCTCAGTACCAGACATGTTAAGGCCAGAGGGATTTGTGGGTTATTGTGACCTGGTCGTGCTCCTGCAGGCGGCGGTCCAGCTGCTGCAGACGGTACAGATGAAACTCCTGCTGCAGCTCGGCTGACTCGCTCAGGTTCTTCAGCATCTGCTGAGGGAAGCGACTTGGGAAGCAGCTGCCAATGTGATTGATGACGGCGCCCTCCAGCCAGATGTTCCCCTGAGCCAACAGCCGGTCGCCCAGGTAGTACCTGACAGGACACAACCAGGTTAATCCACCTCCCATCTCATTCCACGTCTGACACTGCATTCACAGACGGTGGGTTCAGACCTGTAGAAGTGCTCGAAGGTGTTGGCGAGCTCCAGCCCAGACAAAAAGAGCATCGGCTCCAGAAACTGTTGCAGACGCTGCAGAGTCTCCATGCCACCGGATGGAACACCACTTGACTGGATCATTTTATCGATGTACTGAGCAAAACGCTCGCTCACCTGCAAACAGTCAGAGACAAAATAAACCCATGTTGAACATATCAGCACAAAGACGAACTAAACCTGAGTTTGACATGTATGAAACCTGACCTAATTGTTAGTTTCAGTCTCATATACAGATTGACATATACAGATGACTCACATGCATAGCTCTGAGGATGGACAGCTGCAGTAATGCTGCGCTGAACCCGTGTCTCAGTGCAAGAACAAAGGCAGTCTGCTGTCCAAACAGCTCCTCCATGGCGTTCTTCAGTCTCAGGTACAGTGTCCGATAACGTTCCACAAAGTCCGGTAAAGTGCAGCTGGACTCCAGAAACTTTTTGACCTGGAGAGGGGTTAGAGTTCAGGATCCCAGATGATTAAACCTCGAATATCAATGACCCCAGAGGGTCAGGGTTAAGGAGCCCATGGTATGCATTTAATCCAACAGCCTCACCTGGCGCTGTACCACTCCCTGCCAGCAGAGGGCAATGCCTGCAATGCTGCTGCTGCTGCTCTTCACTTTAGGTTTGGCTGTGGAGGAGGAGGAGGATGAAGAGGCCGCAGCTGTATCTTTGTTCTTTCCCTCTTTACCATCTGGAAGAGAAATTTACAGATGTCTAATCAGTGAATGAAGTTTAATTTCTTAATGTAAAACAGAAAAATGAAAAAAACAAAACAAAACCCTAAATCAAAATGAAAGATCAGCCAAAGGAAATAAACAAAGATGAAGCGAGTCTCGTTCTGTCCTTTTCCATCTGAAAGGAAGCATCAGTAACCAGAAGGAAATGGGAACAGGAAGTCTGCCTTCAAAATAAGAGCAGCCCAAACTGAAATTAAAGATGGCGATCTCCTGATGGCTTCACTTTGTTGAAGCTGAATGTCAACAAGGAGCAGGAAGTGACCGACGCCCCCTGCTGGACCACGCTCCAATCAGCAGCCCTGGGCTTTTCAGATGTACTTTTCTGACACCAGGGGGCGCCATGCAACTTCCTGTCCTCATTTGGATGTGAAATGCAGAGAGCAGAGTGTGAACAAACAGTGGCCGTTACTTACTCTTCAGCTCTTTGCTTCTGTTGAGACCTTCTGGAGACAAAACGATAGAACAAACATCCACAACATCACTCAGACAAACAACCAATACACTCATCAGTTCCAATAATCACAGCATTTGCATTTATCTGATGAAGTAAATAAAGCAATGCCCCGCCCACTGCCCTCTTTGATTGGTTGCACACGAGCCTATCCACACAGACATGAAACGTCTTTTCATAACTGGTTTTTATTCATTAACAGGTGCTCATTGAACATCTAATGTACCATTACTGGATCTACATGTCAGTTATTTATTGACTGATTATTAATTATTGTATCTGTATTAGCTCTGATAAACCAGGCATATCCATGGAAACGCTCCTGTCAATAATGTTCATTCTTCATTTCAGTTACAGATTTATAACCGATCGTCGATACTCACTAGATTTGACAGGTGGTCTGAGCTCCTCGCCATCTGTTCGACTCGTGTCCACGTGGACCAGAAGGTGCGTGAGGCGGCGAACTCTGGAGTTAAAGATGGCTGCCCGGCCCTTACAGCGGCGAGCTGCCTCAGCATTGTCCAGGTACTCACTGAGGAGCCACGACAGAGGGCTGCATGCCGAGGATTCTGGGTAGAGACGCACGAGGCCGAGCACAAACCAGTTGGTAATGTAAAGTGTACCTCAGTTTGATACTGTGTACTGTGTGTACTATGCATACTCTACATACCCAATACTGCAATAATGTGTCCTGCGTTTACCCGATACTGTAATACCGTGTACTGCATTTACCTGATACTGTAATACTGTGTACTGCATTTACCTGATACTGTAATACTGTGTACTGCATTTACCTGATACTGTAATACCGTGTACTGCATTTACCTGATACTGTAATACTGTGTACTGCATTTACCTGATACTGTAATACTGTGTACTATGGGGGTGATCAGAGCCTCCCAGCAGGTTTGACCTAGAGCTTCAGCTGCTTCAGCGTCTGGAAGGAACCGATCTGCAAACATCTGCTCATGTCGAAGGGCGCTGTTGAGTCTGAGGAGACAAAGACGGACTGTTAAGAGTTGTGAACTGGATTAACTGGTCTCCGACCTGGTTCTGATTGGATCTGCACGTGTGGACCCAAGGACATCAGCTTTACTTGTTGAAGAGCTGCAGAAGCTGCGTCCTGTCCTCAGTCACCTCCTGACACCAGGTGTGGGCCTTGGTGCTGTAGAACAGGTAAGTCCGACAGCACAGCTGTTCTTTAAACACCGGCCAGAACGTCGGCTTCGGACCCAGAACCTCAAAGCCATGGACCCGGGTGTCGATCCCGCCCTGTCAAGGAGAAGGGATGGGGGGGGTCAAAGAACAGGTGACAGGTCAACGTACACATGACAGAAGCAGAGCGACACTTGGTCCAACCTGCTGACACCTCTTGATCCTGATCTGGATGATTGACCAGAACCGCGTCACATTCTCCAGAAGAACCACTCGACTGGCGGATGGCGTCACATTCACCTGCACACACAGGTGAACACAGGTTTAAGTAATGGGAGGCGTGGATGCTAAACACACATTCACCTGGAAACATCGACCATTCAACGCACAGTGTTGAGTTCAGTGTTGATGTTGGTCGGGTCGTCTCCTCCCAGAACCAGGATACGGGCCGGCATGTAGCTTGAGTCCTCGCTGGCCACCAGGATTGCCAGCTGCCTGAGAAGCGTAACACAGAACAGACCAATTAGACGCCTGCATCTCTCACCTGTAGAATCATGTGACATGTGTTCTGGCCCCTCTTAGTCCACCACACCTGATGATCACGCCTTTGTGCATGTAGATGTTGATGAAGTGTGACCCAGTGCAGCCGTTGGACTCCCAGTATGACTTGGGGTTCTTATCCGTAAGTTTGTTCGCTCGATGGTGATTGGACGACACCTCCACCTTCTCCCAGCACTTATCCTCCTTCAGTTCCACACTGGACCCTGAACACACCAGTTTGATCAGTCAGCCCAGTGTCAGGTACAAACTGTGTTCAATGGATGTGTAATGAATGCAGAGGTTAAACAGACCCTGGCAGAGGTTCCTCAGAAACACATCAAAGAAAGGGATATTGATTGGTTGATGGCTGCGGCGATGCTCCTCAATCTGACCCAGAACCATCTAGAAACAGGAAACACACAGTGCCTTCATACAGGGAGGTAGAATTCATACACTTGTAACTCCTATTAATCCATCTGTGTTGAACTCCACTAACCTATCATCATCATGCAAGTAAAGGTCAGTTCTCCCAAAGAAACAGAGTTCTCAATATAACCTGCCGCTTCAGGTGAGGAAATTAAATAAACCATCTCTCAGACAAACCACGTTTCCCAAACCAATTATTTAAGTTACTTCTACACAATAGTCATCATTCAGACAAACTAATGATTGCATGAAGAAAACAGAAATGTAACATTTATGACACGATAGACAGACAGACATTAAATCGCTAGGGAATTTCAAGAAAGACAAAACATAGTGATTAGACTAAAAGGAAATGTCACAAAGTAAAAGATTTTGTGTGAACCGTCCAGGAAAAAAAAGGATAATGACCATTTCAGTGACACCACATTGCTCTGAACATGTACTTGAATCCATGTTCTAACAGATTGTATCTGAATGCCAACTGTCCCTCAACATATCTCTACCCTATCCAGCCATTCCTGAACCCATCCTGACCATATCCAGCTGTTCTTGAACACATTTCAAACACCAGCCCTGGAGCCAGACCATGTTTTTGTCTTGTGTCTATGATCTTGGTTGGTTGCAACATAAACTCAAAATTTCATTTCTCTGAAATATTGTGCAATGACAATAAAGGCTAATCTAATATGTGGGTGTACCTGAATGCATCCTGCAAGTACGCTGGTGGTCATCTTCTTGTAGAGGCTGGCGTACTTCTCACAGTCTGTGATCAGGTCTCTGAGCTCCGTCACCAACAGGAGGCTACTGCTGTGTTTGTCCAGAGCTTTGAGCAGAGCCTCTTTGGTTCCCAAACGACACATGACCACAGCGTAGTCCTTGTTCAGAGAGGCCAAGCGGTACAGGAACCCAATGAACAGCTGGACCACCTGAAGACACATCAGGACAGGTCAGACGGTGAGATTGAAACACAGAGCCTTCCTCTGAGGATGTGAAAACATCGACCATTACCTCTCTGTCATTGATGAAAGCCGTCATAGATGACAGACATGGCTCAATGCTCTCATGCCACGGCAGGACATCCTCCTGGTAGTTATCCAGGAACTTGTTTAGGATCCTGCCAGAGAAAACAACCAACCAATCAGAAGGGAGAACTTATACTGATGAGAACTCAAAGATAATCATTTGTCCATTGTGCCAGAGGATTTATGAGTCATTTTGGTCGGAAGTGTTTCTCCAGCAGTGCCAGTTTGGTTGAACTTCTCTAATCTGAGTGTAAACTTTGTTCTACTGTCAAACATCTTGAACATCTTCTGCTGATGAGGAGTGAAGCTGATGGTCAATGTGAACCAGCAGAGCGCCTCCTCCACTGGTAGGACTGAAGGCACCAGAGCTTAATCTGTTTACCTCTGAATTTCTGTTAAAGACCATCATCATCTTCACAAAGCGAGTTGAAGGTACCTGAGTATGGAAAGCTGAACGGCCCGGTCAGCTCGGTGCTGCTCCAACAGACGAACCAGGTCCTGATATGTGTCCCGACTGTGAGTCACCTGACAAGAGAACAACCAGTGTTGGGCGACTGGTCACACACTGGAGCTGTCACCTGTGATGTGTTCAGGTGCCCGTCACCTGTGATGTGTTCAAGGGTGCACTACCTGTGTGCGTTCATCCTCCAGCTGTAAGGGGTCATCACAGATGAGTTGCTCCAGAGTCTGGATCACCTCCTTGGTGGCTGTCAGCTCCTTCAGACTCACCACCAACATCTGCAGCTCTGTGTCCTTAAAATCCAGCTGCTCGTGGCTCTCTGAACCCACAGGAACATGCATGTTAACATTCAGATCCAACACAGGTTGAGGCGCAGATAAAACACCAGCAGACACTATTATTAATCATTCTGATGGACAGGACAGCATAAACTCAAGTCTACTAGTGGAACTGTGAGGCATACCTTTGCTCTCCAGCTTGTGAACCATGGAGATGTGGTTGAGGGCGATGATGGCCAACATGGTCTCAGCTCTGGACAGACTCAAACACCTCTTGAGGACAGCGGTGACATCACAGGCCACCAACTGTTCAGCCAGACTCTTATGGCTGGAGATGAGCATGATGATGACCAGGAGGCCGTTACGCACCGACAGTAGGCAACTGAGCACCAAGGGGTCAAAGGTCAAAAGTCAGGGGAGACATTAGGCATGTAGGTGCAGAGATCAGATGGTGTCTTTACCCTTTGGTTTTTAGCATGACATCGATGGCGTTGGGAATCGCTCCCAGCAGCCCTTTGGAGCCTTCGGGCGTGGCCGAGCCAATGCTGGCGAAGATTTCCAGCATCATCTGCGTCCCGGACTCGGACAGAGGAAGGCTGCTCCCGACACTGCGGAGATCGTGTTTACTGGCGCCAGTGATGACCTTCAGAGTCTGGATGAAGGAAACGATTGGAGACATTTTACACACCTTGAAAAGTGATTCACATGTATAAACCATGTGGGTTATGGTTCACCCTAACCCTGTGTTTCATGCAGAGATAGATAGAGAGATATAGAGATAGATAGATCTACACGTGTTCCTCACCGCCAGCCCCAGCTGCTGAACGTGAACGACACTGGAGAACTCCTGCATACAAGACAACACAGCTTTGACTCCACCCTCTGTGGCGAACGACACCCTCCACTCATACTTCAGCATCAGCAGGCGAGTGAGTCTCAGAGTACCCAAGACCAGGTCCTTGGAGGATGATGACAGCAGCTCCACTAGCAGCTTCAGGACCCGGTCCCTGAAAGACCAGCACAAGCAGCTTCAGAACACAGGACAATAAAGACCGTCAACATCTGCAGGACCAAGTCTGTGGGTCTACATCAGGCTCACTTGGTGGTCTAAGTTTGTACTGGTCTTACCTGATGTCTAGGTTTATACCGGTCTCACCTGATGGTCTGGGCTGAGTCAGTTCTCATTGAGTTCTTCTCCTGGCCCCCCTTCTCTTCTAACAGTCTGGTGATGAACAGGATGGCCGCCAGCTGCTGGGCTTGGTCAGGTCCAGATGCAGATCCAGATCCTCCTTTCTTCAGAATGTCGACCACCTCCCCCAGTTTCTCCAGGACCGTCTTCTTCCCCTGGACCCGTGGGTTGTTGAACACTGATCACACAAACACCATCCTGTCAGTACTCAGATCAAGACCACATCCAGACCCTCTCCTGTCCTGAACTACAAGTAGAACCACAACAGACGCAAACACGTGAAGAGTGCGGTGGACAACACCAAAATCAGAAGGATGTCCATAGCACAGCCCTCTATGGTTCACAATAAAAGTCTTGTTCATCCAGAGGCCTTTACTGGGAAGGGATACAGGAAGTGTTTGTATTTACACAGGGCATATGGTAGATTTACAGACCCCGAGCAAGAAGGATCAGGTCACTTAGTTGACACACCAGTACCAGGATAATTAAATCTGAAACTATCTGAGGCTCAATGAGTCACTGGTTCTTTTAGAACATTATTTCAAAGCAGAGGAGGAGTCATGAGTCAGAACATGAAGGTTCAGAACTTATACGGTCCTCATCTGTGGAACTAGAACCGGCTCAGTCCAGAACCAAGTCTGAGTCCCTCAGAGTCAGTGAAGGAGTGACAGATTTATAATACAGAGACAGATCCATAAAACCATGAGAACCAGTACCAACCCATTCAATCCCATCCCACCTTTCATCTTGTCGTCCAAGTCGTCTGGGTATTTACTGTCGTCCTCCGAGGGCAGCTCGCTCTCCGTCTCAGAGTCAGGCGGAAGCTCCTTCTTGGCCTTTTTAGAAACGGACCCCAAGGCTGAGGAGGTGGAGCCTGAGGATGAGGAGGAGGCGTTCTGTCCTCCTGCTCCTCCCCCTCCAAGACCAGACGACGTCAAGGTGCTCTCAGCTGGACACAAAGACAGACTCATCAGAACTTCAGTTTTGTCCCAGGCAACACCTGGAGTTCCATACTTAGATTTAACTCTGCCTCCCTATGAGCCAGTCACTGCTGATTCAGACCAATGTCCACAACAGTAAACCTTCCTGGATTTACCCTGAGCCGAGTCCTGACTGAAAAATGGAATATTTCCAAAGCCACTTCCATCCATATGTACTGGTCGGGTTCTCTTTAGAGGGTTTCAGGTCTCCATCTTGGATTCTAAAGGTCAGGTTGAAAACAAACCGGCTTACTGTGTTGCTGGCATTACTGAGGAGGAACATTCTTGATATGTAATATTTTTGCAACTTGTGGAGGATTGGGCAGACTTTGTTTGTAATGTGTAATATTTAGGGCCCGAGCACTGGAGGTGCGAAGCCCTATTGTTTTCGTGCTGTTTTTTTTAATTATTATTATTATTATTATTATTATTATTATTATTATTATTATTATTATTATTATTATTATTATT
>JAQQZY010000008.1:3613756-3625218 GCA_030068375.1 Ostorhinchus rueppellii
AGATAGATAGATAGATAGATAGATAGATAGATAGATAGATAGATAGATAGATAGATAGATAGATAGATAGATAGCGTGTATTTTGGGGGGTTGTTTAGGTCCAGTCAGGGTTAAAGTTAATGTTTTGTTAACGTCATAAACCTAGTTTTGAAATAGTTGTGAATATTTTTTTATCCCCTCTTTTCTTCGATGCTGCTGCTAAACTGATTTTCATCCCATTTAAGACCTTTTCTATTCCATAAATACCAAGTGAAGATGTGAAACTCAGGAGGGACTGATGATCTCTAACCTACACCTGCTCTGTCTCCATGACAACACAACCACACCTCCTCTGTTCCTTGTTTTGGTGAAATGGGGTTCACACTGGTTCAACATTTAACACTTTCACCACATCTGACTTTGGACTCATTTAGTTTTATGTGAATTCAGTTCACATGTTCTGCTCCACTGATGTTTAAAGTTAATTCTCATTAGATGAATATTCATTATCACTAGATGTGTTGTTAGTCTTAATGTCTTATGGATGTTAGGAGGATGGAGCTGTTTGTTTTTAATCTGTTCTTTAGTTTCAAAAACTACATGTGTAGATTTTGACAAAGAACATGTAGTTTTGATATTTGACTATAAAACCTGATAGAGTTTACATGTTAATGTGTTGCATCACCATCTGACAGAAAGAGTTAAAATACTGAAAATCCTGAAGAGGAATTTTACTTTGAATAATATTTCAACAGTTTTTTCACATCATTGTTGTCAAACATCATCAGAGGAAGGTTTTTAACATGATACAGTGTAGTAAATACATAATAATTACAGGTCCTATTATGAAATAACATACATTTATTTCCTGTATCCCTCCTTCAGGTGCTGGTTTTCCTGTGCATGGTGTTTTTTACCAGCAGGGGAAGCCACTGAGACAGAAAACCATCTTTAACCCTCTGAACCGAGTTCATCAAACACATGATTGAAACCAGAAAAGTATTTAAAACATCCAGGATTCAACAAGAAAAACACACAGTCAGATGTTTGAGTGGAGGATTTAATTTGCAAACATTTTTGCACCATAAAAAAACAAGACAAACAGCCAATCACCAAGCAGCTGAGTGAACCAGCCAATCACAGCTGAGTGTGTGATGAAAAATGTTGAGGCAGTATTATCCACAGTATCCACAGGTTGGAGAGGACCAGATGTCGGATATGGTTGAAGTCAACATAATTAGTTAAACAAAGGTTGTGTTGATGGAATTTAGAAGAAGAAAAATATTTGTCTATTTATACAAACATCTGTGTGTAGTCTTGTCCACATGCTGTCACTCATGTGATTCATGTTTCAGATTTATGTTGTTTCTGAACGAGATTAGTTTGGTTTTGGAAGAAGAGGATTCATACACGGAGCTCCACTGTCCTTTACTTTTGTAGATGTTACCCCCACAACGTGTCAGCGTAGTTTCATACGTGTACTTTCACATGTGTAGTTTTATTCCTTCGGTCGAGTCCTAGCTCCTTCAGAAACATTTCACCTGCAGATGAAGGCATCACAAACTAAACCCATCAAAGACAGAACGAAAAAGCAGAAACAATCAAACCAAGACATTCACACTGACTCAGAGTCACATTTAACTGAACCGTTGTTAAATTACAAACGCAAAACAAGTTCGTGTCCAATCGCCAGAGGCTTCAGGCTCCGCCCACCTGCCCTGTCCGCACCTGGGGCTGATGGGTAAGTCCTACCAGTGGTGGTTCTTGGACAGGTAAGCAATGAGAGCCACAGCTACGCCCACGTAGATCCCTGTTCCGATGGTGATTGACAGCACGGCAAGGAAGAGGGCCCGCCTTGAACTGGAGCTGGCCAGGTGGAAATCGCCTTTGGACACTGCCTTATTGGTCTGAAGGAGGAGGGGGCGTAGACAGAAGAGGGTTGAGAACAGGGGTGTCAAACTCATTTTAGTTTGGTTCCACATTCAGCCAAATTTAATCTGCAGTGGGCTGGACCAGTGAAATAATAACATAATAATATAGAAATAATTCAACTCCAAACTTTTCTCTATGTTTGATAGTGAAAAAAGTAAAATTAAACAATGAAAATGTTTACATTTACAAACTATCCTTTAAGACAATGGGGATAACATGAACAAACTGAAAAAAATAAGTGTAATTTTAACACTATTTTGCTTTTAATTGATCATTTATGCATGTATATTATAATGAACAGATGGTTGAATATGGTGTTTTTCTGGGTTAGAGGCAGTGGTCTGAAAGTTCTGGTCGTTCAGAATCCTCAAAATGTTCTGGACATTTTGAATGTTCTGGTCCTTCTGAATGTTCTGGACATAGATCCATCACAGACTGAGCAGACACAACAGCAGAAGCAGAAATGAGATTAAAAAGCAAAGACCAAGCTGCTCTTTAATCGGGTTAGGATGATGCTGATGTGATCAGGAAGCAGAAAATCCAGCTACACTCAGACCCGATTAGGTGCGTAATCACAGAAAGACTAACGGATTCATGATACTGAGGCTATGACTCGGGTTTTACTGATTTGATGAATTGGTGATGAAATTCATCCGCACCACCTAAACAACACTAACACAACATCTAAACAACCTGTAAACAACAGATGGATGTTTTCTGTTCCATCATGTGACCAGTGTCAGAGCTGCGCTGTGATTGGCTGCTCTGATTGGCTGTTGGTACCTTCTTGTGTTTGTCCACATGTTGTGTGATTGATCAGTACACTCTAATCAATCCTGATCATCAGCCTCTAAATGAAGCAAAATCTGGAAATGTTATTAAGGAACTCGTTGTCAGGAAACGACTCCACTCAAATTGAATTACACACCAATCAGATGCAGGGGGCAGGGCCTCCTCTGATTGGTTCAGTCCGGGACAGTGAGGAGCTTCTACAATCTCTCAATCATGAAAATCTAATAATGTGAGCAGAGCAGCAACACAAAGCCAGTGTGTTATCGTCGAAGTTGATGATTGGCCCCAGAACCAGAACACTAATCCAGACCCTGGGACCCAGACCCAGTTTTTATCGGTTCTTTAAAGTGGTTTTAACTCCATCCTTCAGATTAAATAAAGTCAGGTTAGTCTAACTTCCTGATCTCAGGGATTGACCCCCCATGGTTCTCACCTCATGCGACAGGTAGA
Source organism: Ostorhinchus rueppellii (assembly GCA_030068375.1). NCBI lineage: Eukaryota > Metazoa > Chordata > Actinopteri > Kurtiformes > Apogonidae > Ostorhinchus > Ostorhinchus rueppellii. Next base: position 3,616,910 of record JAQQZY010000008.1, read on the forward strand.
AGGCAGCAATGCCGAGTGGCCAGAAGCAGCAGAGCATGGAGAAGACGCTGAGGCCCAGGTGGTCTCTGGGAGGCATCAGAAGGAAGGCATCCTCGCTCTCTGATTCGCTGGAGTAGTCGCTCTGAAACAAACAAGCACAAACACAAACGTAAACACAAACAAACTGACTTTGAAGGGTTAATGTCCTTCTTGACAGTATTAATATGGTCTACCTTCATATTCTGACCAATCAGGCCCTGTTGCTGGGTAGAACAGACCAATCAGAGTGGTAGAGAATTCTAAACATTGTCACCTTGTTGCAGCCGAGAAGCACTGCCATTGCCGTGGTTACAGAGTTTCACATTAAAATCATTTAAAGGCTGGATTTCATGTAAGAAAGATGTTGGACAACAACTCCCAGGATGCATTTCTTTACCAGACATCCAATCACAGCACTTCAACCTCTCCTGTTTCTGTGTGGAAACCGTTTGAGGCATCTTCTCCATGGCAACTGCAGCATATTTTGTATTGTTTGGTTTTAGTGTTTGTTAACTCTTTATCTTCCTGAATTGAATAATTGTTGGTGAAATGCATCCTGGGAGTCATAGTTTGTTTGATGTTTTACTGATAAAACCAGATGTTTAATGACAGATCTGTTCATCATCAGTAGGTTTGATTCTATTTTCACTGATTCAGACAAAGTGCTCTTGTGTTTTTAGAATTCCTGCACATTTTACCTGAACACCGATGAACAAATCTGTTAAAGCTGCTCTGAGGGTAATCCTGGCCCTGACGGATTAAATCACAGCTAATCGTCAAAACCGATTGGCTTTTACTCATCCAACAGTGTTAATATGAGCTGCAGATAATCCCATTCACCGCTGGAACCAGAGCCTGGAACCAGAGTCCAAACCCAGAGTCTAAACCCAGAGTCCTTTTCAGATGAACTTTGTGAACGATCTGTGACTCACCTCTAACTCCTGGAACTCGTCGTCATCATCAATGTCATGTGACAGTGTCTGGATCTTCACGTCATCCTCACTGAAGTCCATAAACTTCCTGTCCGTGAACAGCATTGCCTCCTTGGTGGAGGAGGCGAAGTTTGGAGCCAGGCCCTCGATGAAGGTGGTCTCACAGCAGTCGCTGAGCGCTGCCTCACCCCACACCTTGAGGACGCCATCCGAGCACAGCAGAAGGTGTGGGGAGGCCATCTGATGGGGGAGGAGGGCGCTGGGGTTCAGGAGCTGGGGGGCACCACCTCCCCGCTCCTGACAGTAGGAGGAGTCCACAGGGACCAGGACCTGGGCCTGGTAATGAGTACCTTCCCGAGGCTCTGGACATTGGCTGCGCGTGTCGATGAGGCCATTTGGTCTGCAGCTTCCTAGACCTGGTCCTCCTGGACATCCTGGACCTGGTCCTCCTGGACCTCTTGTACCTGTTCCTCCTGGTCCTTCTGAAACTGGTCTTCCTGGTCTCCCAGAGGAAAAATCCAAATCTGAGGATGGTTCAGACTCCTCTCCTCCTCCCTCCATCCCCCCTCAGAGGTGTGTGTCAGAGGTCAGAGGTCAGGGGTCACACATGGCAGGATGAACTCTCCTGGAAAGCAGCAGGTGAACAGGTCCATTAGAGGCTTCAGACAGGATCAATCCAGATCAAACTAAACCAAACTGAATGCAGAGTTAAAGACCATTCACTCAGTTTTAGACCCTCTTTCAACCACAGGGTCTGGATTCAATTCCTGCTTTTTCTTTTTGTCAATGTGATTAATGTTTTGAGTTACATAAACACTGAGACTTTAAGGCTGGGTATCTGTTTCTGGTTCCAGATCTGGATACAATAATAATAATAATAATAATAATAATAATAATAATAATAATAATAGACTACATTTTTATAGATGCTTTTCTAGTCACCTAAAGCTCTTTACATTATTGATCCATTATTCATTCACTCTCACATTCTCCCTCTGGTGGTGCTAAACTACATCTATAGCCACAGCTGTCGTGGGGCAGACTGACAGAAGCATGGCTGTCATTTCGTGCCTACGGCCCCTCCCACCACCACCAAACATTCATGTGTATTCATACACCAGTGTGAGTGGCACTGGAGGCAAGGAGGGTGAAATGTCTTGCCCAAGGACACAACGGCTGACCTGGATAGAGCGGGATTCGAACTGCCAACCTTTGGATATTGACAGTTACCACCTGGGCCATAGCCGCCCTAATGACCACAGTTTAATGCAGTCTGATCTGGTTTGATTCAGCTCAGTTTAATTTGATTCTTTTTGAGTTGATTCAGTTCAGTTTGATACAGCCTGGTTCCACTCACTTCTATTTTTTCTGGTCAGATTGACTCGGTTCGGTTCAACTCGGCTCCGTTTACTCTGGTTCAGTTTGATTCGGTTCAGTTTGACTCTGTTCTGTTGTTTCTGGTTTCTCTAACGCTGTCGGACTGGGACTGGGATGTACTGGTCTGTTCCGGTTCTGGGTCTGGTTCTAGTTTCATCTCTGTAGAAGTGAGCTTAATGTGACAGAGTTGTCATATTATCGTGTTGTGTTTAGGTGTCGCAGCTCAGTTTGTTGAAATACAGATTACATTATTCCAAGAGACAACATCCTGTCAGTCTATCCTTCAGAATAAAAGTCCAGGCTCTGCTGGTTCAACATGAGACTGAGGAGAGGCCTTCAAGGAATCAAATATTTTCTACAAACTGAGTTTAGGGTTAATAAATACACGATGAAAAACAACCACTATCCTATTAATACAGAACAAGAACTGTTTTTACACCATGGTATTGTCCAGACTGCCCCTGAACACACCGTGGTCTTGTACAGATGATGACGTCCAGAGCTGTGTGGTTTCATCAATGACTGAATGTTATATGTGTTTCCATGTTGACCACCTTACATTATGTCAGTCCACCACAGACTGCCTCAAACCGCATTAGACCACAATAGACCACCTTCGATCATCAGACCACCTATGACCCCCTCAGACCACTCTAGACTACCACCTCCGTCTATCTAAGACCCCTTCAGACCCTCTCAGAACACCTCAGACCTGTCAGACCAACACAGATCTCCTCAAACCAAATAAGACCGCTTCAGACCGTCTCTGTCCACCTCAAACCATCACAGACCCCTCAGACCAGTGGTTCTGGTAAACAACACCCACCTCCTGAGCTGAGACATCAGACCCAGTGTATGTCCACCGTCCATCGTCTTGGGCTCCACTCGTCTCCTCCTCTGAGCCCTGGGAGTCGGATGGAGGGAGAAGCAGGAGATCGACTGTTCGGAGGACAGCGGTCCTGCAGAGACGAGGAGGAGGAGGAGGAGGAGGAGGAGGAAGAGGAGGCATGTGCTGAATACAGACGAGCTGAGTGCTGGTGAAGCAGTGTCTCCTCTTCATGGTCTTAAAGCCCTTCATATTATCTCCTCCATTATCCGCAACTGAAGCATGTTCAAACCACCGCACATGACCTCTGGCCTCATGCTTTATTCTGGTCCACAGATCTGAAACAGATTTAGAGATGAAGTCCTACTGTTTCAGGATAAAGAACTAATCATCATCATCATCATCATCATCATCGATGGTGTTTACACAGTTGTCTTTCAGCCGATACAATGTAAACAACACGAGACAAAAACAGATATCAAACGAAATTAAAGAAAATAATAAATCCTTCTCCTCTTCCTTCAGACATCAGGATCTAAACTGGGTCCAGAACCAGGTCCAATACCCAATCGAGAACCTCAGGACTTGAACTGGGTCCAGACACTCAAACCAGAGGTATAATCTGGATCTGACCTGGTCACACATACATGATGTTTCTACGTGCCCTTTATGTCACATGGTCTCAGACTAAGGGACTGACCTCTGACCTCGGCTGGACATGGACCTGAACACAGGTAGGTACTGGAGGACTCATGTTTAATGCAATGGATTTTACCAACAGTTCAGACCCGGTTTAACCTTCAGGGAACCAGACCCAGTTTTACCCTGAATCTATATCCATCTATCTATCTTTTTTTTTTTTTTTTTGGTTTTACACTTTTTAAACCAGACCCTGTAATTTGTTCTTTTACTGTTTAGAAAGTAAAACGTTTCCAGATGAATTACTATCCAGTGATAAATGTCACTATTAATAGGTTCATGTCTAATAAAACTCACCCTTTATGTAAATTTAGAAACAGAAACTAAAGATGTGATGAACAAACACTTCAACCAAAGGTTTTCAGTTCTGGTTTTTGTCTCAGTGTATTTTTAGTCCAAAGCAGAAGATGATGTTACAATTCAGATTCAGATACAACTTTAGTAAAACAGCAGGTTTTATTTAAAGGAGCTGAACAGCACACAATGAGACCAATTCAAAGAACAGAGAAGATCAGTCCAGAAATAAAGATGAGAACAAAGAGAAACGTCGGGTTAAAGGAGAATCAGTCTGAACAGTAAAAAAAGAACCAACCTTTGGCACCTGAACACATCATGTCTGTACAATCCACCTCAGTATGGATCTAGAAAACCAGCAAAGGAACCAACACCATCAGAAACAACACAAACCTCATGTACATAACATTTTCTTAATGGACTTTAATTCTCCAAACTCTTTAAGGGTTTAAGGTTCCGTCTGTGTTCAGGACCAGGATCAGGTTCAAAATTTCACCTCAAAACTCAGTAAAATTAATAAATACTAGATCAAATGCATTCACAGGTAGAAGGACCTGAACCAGGACCAGGTTCAAGCTTCATTTCCCAGTAATGGACTGTGTCGACCATGTTGGACCATCAGGACCTGGAGGTGGGTCAACAGAAGAGCTGTGGTTCTCAACCAGTGTTATGACCAGTATTTACATCTTATTTATCGCATCGAGTCTTGTTTTTGTCGTCTATGTCTGACATTTCTCCTCTGCAAGGAAATGAATTCACTCTTCATAATATTCTGACCCAATAGAGTCCAAACTCCACCCTTTCAAACCCCACCACTTTTATGTTCCACAGCTTCAGCAATAACCTGAACAGAGAATAATTATTGGATCCTGAGTAAAGTGTCTCCATTTAAAATAGGATTTTACAAATGAAGAAACTGACACAGTAGTTTCACTTTAGATAAAGACGTCATACATTGTGTTTCCGAATGGGCTCAATCCAAGGGGGTGGGACTTCATCGCTCTAAAGACAGATCCATGGGCCGTTTTGGGCCCTGATCCTTGGTTGGGAACCTGAAAGCAATCAAACCTTCCTGGTCTCACCGTAGATTCAACTGTGTGTGTTTTACAACAGCTTCACTGCGTCAAACATCTGTGATGTCACGTGTTTCCATAACATACTTGATACTGAATGGTGCTGCGGTATGTGTGGCCATTTCCAAGGTTACATAGACATTAAATTTATGAATGACAGGATGGATACGACTCCAAGTCTAACAATAATGAACCAAATAATGACTAGAACCAAGCCCGAATCCTAAACTTGAAAACACGGATCAAAACATGTGTTTTTAATCATGTGTCATGTGGTAATCCTTAAAGTGGGCGGACACTTGACGATATGATCATCAAAACACCTGAAGAAACGCAGATCCAAAATGACCGACATGTTCACGTGCATTCCAGTCACTTTTGCAGCATTGACAGTGCAAGTCCAGATCCATCTGCAGACCAAGACCAGTTTCAGGTTCAGGACCAGGACCACTTTCAGGTTCAGTCAGTTGAGTGGTTGAATCAGGTGATGTTAAGGTTCTTCACCGGTTCCTTCTTCAGTAAAAAGCCCAGAACCTACAAAACACACCGATTCTGATGACACACTTTAGGTTTTTAGTGGGAAATCTGCACCTTCACCACTAGATGGCACTAAAAGCACACACTGCTCCAACCCACTCTGACACCTTTTCAAAGAAATTCCTCTTCAGTCAGCCATTGTATGGACCTACACAGATCCAGATCAGATAAAACAGCTCCTCACAGGGGTCAAAAGTCGGGGTCGTGAGGTTGAACAGAGGGAGAACATCTACAGTCTGTCGATGGAGCTGATGAAGATCTCACTTTATACTTAAGGCTTGTTTGTGTTTGAACTCAGACGGGTCATTGATGGGTTCTGATTGGTTCCGATTTGTCTGTTTGGTCCTGATTGACTGTTCTTACTCCTGATTGGTCCAACCTGATCTGGGCCCCATGGAACCAGTCTGAATGGGACAGGGACTGAATGGACCAGTCCAGCACCAAACCCCTCTGGACCAGCAGGAATGGACGAGGTTGACCTTAACGCTGAACTCTGTGAGTCGATGCTGATCAGACACAAACTGGGCTGGATGTGGTGTGGACCTCAGTCACATGACTTACATCGTCAACACGGAGGAAATAAAACACTGTAAAACCAAACAGGAAGCTGTGGAGGTTACTTAAAGTGAACGGTTTCAGGACACAGTGAACGTCTGAGCTGAATATCGCTGTCACCTGTCCAATAGTTGTCAGGAAATCGAGGTGTTGATGGATCGTCACCAGTGACAGCAGATCTCCTGCTGCATTTGGTCTCATTTTAAAGATGAATGTGGATTGGCGGATCCTCTTTACACCTTCTGCAGATCAAGTTTGGCAATATACGGCGAACGGAATGAGCCCAGGTACAGATTCCCATCATGTTCGTGGACCTCACTGACGTAGGCCGCCACCAGGCCATTGGGGTCGTGGAAGCTCCGTGTGCAGACGCCACCGTCATGGAGTTCAGCCACGAGACTGTACCGTGGAACGAACTTCATCAGGACCTCCTGACTGAAGATCTGCAGAAGGACACCGAGAGGTTACATCCCACAAACCCTTACAAACATGGACTTAAATGAAGGACGTGGATCAAAACCCGGGTCACACAGACCTCCATCAGGTTTTAATCAGGAGATCCTCGTGTCACTGCTTAAACACTTTATTTCACTGGATGAAAGTGAAGAATAAAACATTTCAAAAGAAGTGACTTTTTATTCACATGTTCATTTAAAACCAGAGTGAACATGTGGTCCAGGTCTAAAGTCTGGACCTGTGGGCACAATGAGGAGATGAAAGAGTCCTATGATCCAGACTAGAGGTTCAGTTCAGAGACTGAAACTAAAACCAGACTCAGGTTTTGACGATAAAGATCAGGTCAGATTTTACTGAATGAAAAACCGCTGGGCCAGTGGGATCCAAACTATCGTGTGACCTCCAGGCTCTGACCTACATAACGTTTCAGGATCTGGATCCTGTTGAACCCTGGACCCTATGTCTCCCTTTACCTTAAAGATGAGTTTCTTGATCCAGGGTCTCTGGGACAGGAAGTCCAACATGGAGAAGCCGGGGTTGGGTCTGACAGCAGACATGGCGATCCAGTAACCTCCACTGGAGCTGGGTCGGATGTTGTCGGGAAAACCGGGAAGGTTGTCCACGAAAGTGTCCATCCCGCCTTTATTTAAACCAGCTACGTGGACCCTGACAAGGACAAAGGTTACAGGTCACAGGTCAGCATGATCACATTTTCAGATAAACCAACAACATCAAAGAAGTATCTGAAAATCCAGAACCCTGTTCACACTTCATTACATACAACAAACCGTTTTCAGTTTCATGTCCGACTCTGTAGAAACCACTCCCCCTCCAGCATCTGCCCACACTTGAAAAATAAATTCATTTATTTTTCATTTAAAGCACAAAGAGTTATGACGATTTAACAAACACACAGAGGAAAGAGATCACCAAAACAAAGAAAAACACATTAACATGAAGGAAAAAACACCAAATACATTGAAAAGGTAAGTACTATAATGACTAAATGCCTCCAGCCAGAGGGGGGTGCTAGAAGACTGCCATGCCCTGAGGATGGCCTACGCGTCTCCTGTGTAGAAGAAGCGTGCAGACCTAGTGAGTGAGTAAGCACACATAGGGCCTGATTTACTAACGGTTTGCTCATGTAAAAGCGTGTGCAAACTGGACTGCACACGCAAAAACACGTTGAAGCTGATTTACTAACAGGACGCACCGAGGATTGCATCTCTCAGATGGACAAAATAGCACACGCAATCCATTTAGCGTGTCTGCCTTAATAAATATGGAATGTGGGCGTTTCTGCCAGAAGATGCAAAATTACTGGGAGGACTAAATGCAAATGATTATTTAGCGCAATGGGATTTACCAAACCTGAAAGGGATTGTGGTCCGTGTACCATTCGTCCTTTTGTTTTTCAATTCAGAACCAAATAACAAAAAACGGGAAAATGGGTCCGTGTACTTTCCGGCCATCCATTTTCCGGATTGATATGGGTAAACAAAAAACGGGAAACCATCCGATTTTCGATTTCTGTTTGAATGA
>JAQQZY010000008.1:3775002-3786658 GCA_030068375.1 Ostorhinchus rueppellii
CACACACACACACACACACACACACACACACACACACACACACACACACACACACACACACACACACACACCACAAAGTATTTAATATCCTAGAGGCTCTGCCCAAAGGATCATTTAAATCTAATCTGGTTTTAATGTTTCATCACATTTAACTGAGTGACACCTCAGCTTGTGCTTCATGATCTTTGTTTACATTCCACAGGTGACCCACCCAGTGCACTTAGGCCACGCCCACTTCGCAGCTGGCAAAGGGTTTGTTCGTTTGTTGGGGTTTTGGAGTGGGCGGGACTTGTACTTGTTTTTCCGGCTCCACCTGAGCTCCGGGCGCGTCCGCGGCGGCTCGTGCGGCCTCAGTCCGCCTCTGAGCCTCCTCCGGCGGCTGTGGGAATATGGCGGTTCCGCTGACGGACCAGGAGAGGCGGAAGCAGATCAGCGTGCGGGGCATTGCGGGACTCGGGGACGTGGCGGAGGTGAAGAGCAGCTTCAACCGACACTTGCACTTCACCCTGGTCAAGGACCGCAATGTGGCCACGCCCCGGGACTACTACTTCGCCCTGGCTCACACCGTCCGGGACCACCTGGTGGGCCGCTGGATCCGGACCCAGCAGTACTACTACGAGAAGGATCCGAAGGTGAGACACCAGGCCGGGCCCAGGACCGACGGAACCCCGTTAGGAAATGCCCAACTTTAACGTTTGGTCAGAAAATGAGTCAATAAACGAGACAAACATGATGTGAAGTTATTCTGTAAAAGTTTAGAGGAAACTCGTGAATTCGGCTGAAGTTTAATAACGGAATATTTAAAACTAATTTTAAAAAATGAGAGAGAACAGGACGGAATCCAATACAAAGTCAATAAATCAAATTGAAATAAATGAATACACCGTTGGTTTATTGAACCAAAGTCCGTTAAATAATCAGGAACCTTTGACATGAAGGTCTCTGGTGTTTGGGTTTTACGGAACACAAACGCATCTTTAGCTCTAAAAACATTGAACAAAGTGGTATGGTGTGTTCAGGGTCACGGCTTCTTTTCGGAGATTTGATGATCTTACTGAACCCACAGACACTTGAACAGTTTGTGAGTCAGGACGTTTCGTTTCAGCAGTTTGTTCCTCAACACTCAAAGAATTTTGGGAGATGTAGCGTTTTAGCTGACCAGACATGTAACATTTTCAACTGAATGGAAAACAAAATGAACAGGAACAATAATCAAATGTACACAATAAAAAAACTGAACAGGCATAACAAAGACTGAAACTGAGCAGGACATGGGTTAAACTGGACTTTAATTATCATTGTCTTAGTTTTTCAGCCTGTTGTTTGTTGTTATGTTGTTCTTTTCCTTAATATCCACATTCTCTTAATCTGTCCTGAATATCATGATGTTCTGGAAATGAAACTAGTTTAATTTGGCGACCCATTGATTTCCTCGTTAGTTGAAAACATGAACAGAACCACAACAGAACCCACTGTGTGTGTGTGTGTTTCAGAGGGTCTATTATCTGTCTCTGGAGTTCTACATGGGACGGACTCTGCAGAACACCATGATCAATCTGGGTCTGCAGACAGCCTGTGATGAAGCCATCTACCAGGTACGAACACCAGTCTGGCCCGTATACCGGGGTCTGGGTCAAGTGTGGTCCAGGTTTGATGTGTGTTGAAGGTGTCATGGTGGTGTTGTGTTTGTGTAGTTGGGTTTGGACATTGAGGAGCTGGAGGAGATGGAGGAAGATGCAGGTCTAGGAAATGGAGGACTGGGTCGACTGGCAGGTTGGTTCAACATGTCACCTGTGCAGTCTGACAGACTGTGTTTCTACTGTTATGGAAATATATTCACATGTATCACTACTGAGTTTTAGTACTATCATCATTATTTCTATATTGTTTTTTTTTTGTACAATCTTTATGCTGCACTTTTTTTTCTTGCACTTTATTCTGTTGCTGCCTTGACCAATGAATTTCCTCAATGTGGGATCAGTAAAGTCTAATCTAACGTAATAACACCAAGCCCTGCACACAGAAAACATTTTTACATTAATGTTCTGACATGGACAGCTTCCTTTCATCCTAAGTTTCCATTTTCAGAAGATAAAGTTGATCTAAAACTAGCCAGAAATAGTGTTCATGTCCTCATGTTCCTAAAGTGTCCAAATGTCCTGTTGTCCCTGAACGTCCCACCCTCAGCATGCTTTCTGGACTCCATGGCGACCCTTGGTCTGGCAGCGTACGGCTATGGGATCCGCTACGAGTTCGGGATCTTCAACCAGAAGATCAGGAATGGATGGCAGGTAAAGTCCACCTGAGATCCAGACCCATATCCAGGGTTATTTTAGGACCAGTGTTTAATCTGGAGCAAATTTCTGTCACCAGAAGAACCAGTTCCAGACTGGTACCAGGTCTTCAATGAGCTGAAACACCAATACATCAGGGTCTGAAGGTGTGGCCAGAGGCGGGGCTATCAACGCCGTAGACCAATCAAAACTTTGTGCTTGTCATCGTATTTAATGAACAGTCTTATCTGTCTGGCTGTTGCTCCACCCCTTCAGGTGGAGGAGGCAGATGATTGGCTGAGATATGGAAACCCATGGGAGAAGGCCAGACCAGAGTACATGCTGCCAGTTCACTTCTATGGACGAGTGGAGATACAGGAGGGTGGAGGCGTGGACTGGGTCGATACGCAGGTGAAAACACATCTAGTAGTGGTGGTGGTGGTGGTGGTGGTGGTGGTAGTAGTAGTGGTAGTTACTATATATTAATCTTCTAGACTCAGGCCAGTGTCGTGTACATGAATCCAGGTCCTTGCCTCCTTCCACTGTTTTACCTTGTATTTGTGCAGTTAGAGTCAGTGTGTGTGTGCGTGTGCGTGTGTGCACAGGTTGTCCTAGCTATGCCATATGACACGCCTGTCCCTGGTTACCATAACAACACGGTGAACACCATGAGATTGTGGTCGGCCAAAGCTCCAGATGACTTCAAACTGCACAACTGTACGTGACCGATGGATGTAACGGTTCATTATCTGATGATTTATGATGAGAATACACTGCTCTCACCTGTGTGATGTCACAGCGGACTCACCTGTGTGATGTCACAGCGGACTCACCTGTGTGATGTCACAGCGGACTCACCCGAATGCTTTAATGCATAAACATGTTCTGTTCGTGTCACAGTTAACGTTGGAGATTACATTGAAGCTGTTCTGGACAGGAACCTGGCGGAGAACATCTCCAGAGTCCTGTATCCCAACGACAATGTGGGTCTGACAGGTCACATGACACACTGTCCACCAATCAGATGCTCTGATATCAAGTCCAGTTTATTTCTGTAGCACATTTACAACAATGCGAAGTGTTATATAAAGATATAGTTAAAATTAAAATACAAGATATGATCAAGCTAGTTAAAATATATGGAGATAGAAGATAAAAACAGATCTGTAATAATAGGATGAATATCTAAAAACACAACCTGAAGATAAAACAAATAAGTCCCACACTTGTGTTAAAAGCCAGTGCAAATAGGTGTATCTTTAAAACAGATTCCAAATGCTCGGTGGACTGTCTTCACTGATGTTTAGATCAGATTCATCTCTAACGTGTCTTCTTGGTTAATGCCTGTGTTGTAGTTCTTCGAGGGGAAGGAGCTCCGTCTCAAACAGGAATACTTCGTGGTGGCGGCAACACTGCAGGACATCATCCGCAGGTTCAAGTCCTCCAAGTTTGGCTGCAGAGACCCCGTCAGGACGTCCTTTGACACCTTCCCCACAAAGGTGAGGAAGAGTAGGTTCAGGAGAGGACACGCCCTCAGACTGCTGGAGGAGTTGGAGATACTCGGTGAACATTCAGACAAGCTAAAGGTCAACAGTAAAATCAATGTGACCTTCATGTGTGAAATCAAACAGCTGCTCCTTTAAATCCAACCAAACTGAGCAGCAGGTGGAGGAAGTGAAGGATGTCCTGGCGTGTTGTTTGGTTCATGTATGTGTGGAGTCTTACATGTTCTTCGCGGTGTGTTTCTTCTTCTGTGGTGCTTTCAGGTGGCCATCCAACTCAACGACACTCATCCGGCTCTGGCCATACCTGAGCTGATGAGGATCCTGGTGGACGTGGAGAAACTGGACTGGGAGAAGGTCAGACCACAGAGCGAGGGTTTAAGGTGATTGAGATGAACATGTGACCTGTGAATGTAACGTGTTGACGTGTTCCAGGCGTGGGACATCACCTGTCGCACCTGTTCATACACGAACCACACAGTTCTGCCTGAGGCTCTGGAGCGTTGGCCCGTTTACATGTTTGAGAAGCTGCTGCCGAGACATCTGCTCATCATCTACAACATCAACCAGAGACACCTGGACGTAAGGCTCTACTGGGCTCTACTCTATTCTCTTCTCGTCGATGCCTCTACTGACATTAACCTTTAGACCAAAGTGTTTGTGAAAACCCTGTTGCTCTGGACTCTACTGGACTCCTGACCCTAACCAGACCCCGCTGTAGATGACTCCTCCCCATGAAACCTGCTTCTAAATGCCCATAGATGAGGTTCTGCTGTTCCTACTGTCAGTAAAGTCCATTTCTTCTCAGAGAATCGCCGCTCTGTTTCCTGGTGATGTGGACCGTCTTCGTCGGATGTCTTTAATTGAAGAAGGCGATCCAAAGAGGATCAACATGGCTCACCTGTGTGTGGTCGGATCCCACGCCATCAACGGCGTCGCTCAGATCCACACTGACATCGTCAAAGAGACTGTGTGAGTTCCACAGCCAATCAGAACGCAGCATGACGTCAGGAGAGTGTGTGACTTGTCTGTAAATCTGTTTGTGGTCCTGCAGATTTAGAGACTTCCATGAGGTGGATCCTGACAAGTTCCAGAATAAAACTAATGGTATCACGCCTCGCCGCTGGCTGCTGCTGTGTAACCCCGGCCTGTCAGACGCCATCTCTGAGGTGAACGCCGCTGTGATGCGTTCAAACACATCCGGATTCATCAGCGTCAGTAGAATGATGTTCATGTGTCCTCCTCCTGCAGCGAATCGGTGAAAACTTCGTCACCGACCTCCAGCAGCTGGAGAAACTTCTGGAGTTTGTGGATGACGAGGCTTTTATCAGAGACGTGGCCAAAGTCAAACAGGTAGGAACGACACAACGGCACAGGAGGTTTGACTCCATGATGGTCCTCACATGGTCCCTCCATCTGGGTTCGGGTCGGGGTGTTCTGGTAGTGGGTTAATGTGCTGCAGCGGTGTTGGATGATGTCACATGGGAACTGTTTCTGATCCAGTTGTCGTGTTCATTGGCTCCATGATGCCTTGATTTGTAGAATCATTTGTCTGATCATCTTATCAACACAAATCTAAAAAACAGACTGAATCGGATCCACTGAAGAAACTCGTCTCGTTTCTCAGGAGAACAAGCTGAAGTTCGCATCGTTCCTGCAGAAGCAGAACCGGATCCAGGTGGACCCAGAGTCCCTGTTCGACGTCCAAGTGAAGCGGATCCATGAGTACAAGAGGCAGCTGTTGAACTGTCTGCACGTCATCACCCTCTACAACCGTACAAACACTCATCACACACTGCAGCGCCACCTGCTGACGCTGCAGCACAGACACGTGTAGACAAACCGAAAGAATACAGCAAAACAAAAAACAGTGTACTGTATTATTTTCTCTGAGGCTTGTTAATGACCAGTTGATGTTATTATTCGACATTTACATTATTTACTGAATAAAATAAGGAGTACAGTTTAAGTCACAGGTGTCAAACATGTGGCCCAGGGACCAAATCCGGCCCGGCAAAGGGTCCAGTTCGGCCCTTGGAATGAATTTGTGAAAAGCAAAAATTACACCAAGATATGAACAATCCTTTTAGTTCAGGTTCCACATTCAGACCAGTAAAACACTAACATAAAAACATATAAATAATGACAACTCCAAATCTTTCTCTTCGTCAATGTAAACAGTTTCATGTATTTACACTAAAACAAAGTATAATTTCGCAAAAAATATGAACCTGAAATGTCTTAAGAGAAGTAAATGTAGTTTTACCAATATTCTGCCTGTTATTAAATGTCTTGAGTATTTGTAGATCCACTGTGATCGATAAGTTATAATGGACATGTGTAAATGATAAAATTACACTTATTTTTTCAGTTTGTTCATGTTATTCATGTTGTTTGAAAGGATAGTTTGTAAACATTTTCATGATGTAAATTTAAAGGTTCGAGTTGACATTTATATATTATTATTTTCCTGGTTCAGCCCACTGCAGATCAATGTTAGCTGAATGTGGCCCTTGAATTAAAATGAGTTTGACACCCCTGGTTTAAGTGTTTAACGGGAACCAAGGCTTTACTTCAGTATAAAAACTATGATTTATATTTGAATTTTACACATGAATTTGAATCTAAAATGCTAAACTTGTGTGAGTGTCATTAACTGATGATTTTGCTCTTTCAGGGATTAAACTGGATCCCCACAGACCTTTTGTTCCTCGGACGGTGATGATCGGTGGAAAGGTGAAGATTCAACCACAGTCGAGCATGTGAACAGGCTGCACGGTTGGATTTGTGTTGTTTGAACCATTTCGTGTCTGCAGGCGGCTCCAGGTTACCACATGGCCAAACTGATCATCAAACTCATCACATCTGTGGGTCATGTGATCAATAATGACCCAGCGGTGGGAAACAGGCTGAAGCTGATTTACCTAGAAAACTACAGAGTGTCTTTAGCAGAGAGAGGTGACAACAAAACACATCACTCTGTCTTTCAGGTTGTTCACATTTTTTTGTAAAAGGCTAGTCTATATGTAAACATTTTTATCTAATTTTACATTTTACATATTTTACATTTTTTTACACTGAAACAAAGAGAAAAATGTGCAGTTTTCATTGTTTATAGTTTATTCTGATAGTATTTTACTGGTTCTGACCCATTTTAGATTGAATTGACCTAAAATGATTTTAACATCCTTGATTGTTCATATCTTTAGTGTTATTTTTACATTTCACACAGTCATTCCAGGGGTCAGATTGGACCCTTTGGTGGGCCACATTTGGTCCCCGGGCCGCATTTTTGACACCTGTGGTGTATTGGATGCTGTTCTTAACTCTTTCCTGTTCATCCTGCTGTTGGTCGGAGTCTGTTTCCATCTAGTTTGTCCAGATTTACCGCAGATGGCGCTGCATTCGTCCTCTTTCAGACTGTGTTTGGACCAAAGCCTCAGTGACACCAGTTCCATCCTACAGACCTTTAAACCAATCAGAAACCAGACCGTTCTGTTCAAATCCACTAAACTCACTGTTTACATCCACAACTTTAAACAGTTTGAACCTACAGAACATGCACGTCAGCATCAGGGTTCATGATCTGAGGAACCCACTGAGAACCACAAACATCTGACTGACCACTTCACTGAAATCTCAGTTTGTTTGTGTCTGTAATTCAGTGGGAGAAGTGATGTGAATCGCCATAGCAACCATGTATAAAGTGATGGGAATGGCCATAGCAACCACAGACTACAGTGGGCGTGGTTCTGATGTTCTGGGGTGGTGTTTCCAGTGATCCCGGCTGCTGACCTGTCGGAGCAGATCTCCACGGCTGGAACAGAAGCTTCTGGAACAGGAAACATGAAGTTCATGTTGAACGGAGCGCTGACCATCGGCACCATGGACGGAGCCACGGTGGAGATGGCCCAGGAGGCCGGAGAGGAAAACCTGTTCATCTTTGGAATGCGAGTGCCCGACGTGGAGGAGATGGACCAGAAGGGGTGAGGCATGGTGCATTCAGGGACCTCTCAGACAGTCTGTGCATCTGAGCAGCTCACCTCACCTAAAGCAGGGGTGTCAAACTCATTTTAGTTCAGGGGCCACATTAAGCCAAATTTGATCAGAAGTGGACCAGTGAATTAATGACATAATATATAAATAATGTCAACTTCAAATTCTCCTGTATGTTTTAGAGCGAAAAAAGTAAAATTACGCAATGAAAATGTTTACTCTACCAACTATCCTTTAAAATAATGTGAATAACATGATCAAACTGAAATTTCTTATGAAAACTTGGTGCAGTTTTCACAATATTGTCTGTTTATCATTTACACATGTACATTACAACTTGCAGATCACAGTGGATCTATAAATACACAAAACATTTAATAACAGACAGACTTCAGACATTTCAAAATGTTCATATTTGTTCAGATTATTTGAGTTTTTGTGAAATGATAGTTTATTTTAATGTAAATACAGTAAAATGACATGAAAATGTTTATATTTACAAAGAAAAAATGTGCAGTTGTGAGTATTTATAGGTTATTATGGTACTATTTTACTGATCTGATCCACTGGAGATTAAATTGGTCTGTATGTGGAACCTGAACTAAAATAATTAATATCTGTAGTATAAATTTTGTATTTCCCAAATTCATCCCATGAGCCGAAACGGACCCTTTGGCAGGCCAGATTTGGCCCCTGGGCCGCATGTTTGACACCTGTGACCTAAAGCTTCAGCAGGAAGTAGATTCAGATGAAACTAAATCTCCTCTCTTCTGTTAATATTTGGTCAACACAAATCTTCATAGTTTTCCACAAACTCAGCCTTTACATTTAAAAGAGTTTGAACTTAATATCCTGAAGATGAATCAGCTCACATACTATAAACCTTCTAGGATTCTTAAAATAATTGAATCTAAACGGTCTTAGATAAATGTTCATAATTCATCGCCCTGCACTGTTTTTATTTAGTACTTTATGTTAAATGTGAGGATTTCTTTCTTTTTCTTTTTATTAGTTCATTATTTTCAGTTAAAATCTTTGTCACAAATTTTAAAAACAAATCAAACATGTAAACTTTTATGTACACATAAAAGTAAAATACAATAAATTGAGATTGAAAGGGAAAATAAAAGCCTTATAACAAATTAAAACCATATATTATCTCTCATTAGATCTGGTTTTATGCGTCCTGTCCTTAGGTTTGCGTTTGTCGGACTGTTCTTGAACTAACATCGCTTCCTGCAGGTACAACGCCAGAGAGTTCTACGAGCGTCTGCCGGAGCTCAAACTGGCCGTGGACCAGATCCAGAACGGATTCTTCAGTCCAGAAAGACCAGACCTATTCAAAGACCTGGTGGACATGCTCCTGAACCACGACAGGTGAGAACAAACGGCAGCAGAAAAACCTTTTTATGTGAACGACAATGAAAGCATACGTCACAGAAGGAAGTTTTGAAGACGCCTGAAACAAACCCTGTGTGGTATGTTCTGGGTTCTCTGTCCAGATTTTACATGCTCTCTCTTTTTTTCCATGTCTCAGGTTCAAGGTCTTCGCAGATTTTGAGTCCTATGTCTCATGTCAGGACAGAGTCGCTCTGCTCTTTCAGGTAAACGTTCGGTTTGGGGTCTTCAGTGATTGGTTTGGGCTCAGGGTCTTCAGTCAACCTCAGTCGTTGGGTTGGAGTTTTCAGTAACTGTCAGGGTCTTCAGTCGTTGGTTTGGGGTCGGGGCCTTGTCTTCTGGCTTCTGAACCCTCCTTCCCGTCTCCTCAGAACCCCAGGGCCTGGACCCAGATGGTGATCCGAAACATCGCCTCCTCTGGGAAGTTCTCCAGCGACCGAACCATCCGACAGTACGCCACGCAGATCTGGGGTGTGGAACCGTCCGATGTGACAATCCCTCCGCCTAATGAACCGCCCTTCCAGGCCCAGGACTGAGACCAGGTGGACCTTGGGCTGAGGAGACCATCCACATCCAGGTCGGAGATGGTTTAAGAATCCAGGTTTAGGGTTAGAGGGTCTGGACCCAGGCAGCTCCGTTGGCCTTGAATGTCAGAATCAGGTCGACACTGGACACAGCCAGATTTTACTGTAAAACCTCAGTTCATCTGCATCTGATCCTTTTACTGTTTTTGACAGAAGTAGAACAGATGAGGTCGATGGTAGTTCTAACTCCAAAATCGACAACTTTTTTTTTTTTTCTATTTGGTTTTTTCAAGTCTGGCTAAAGGATGATGTGAATAAAATAAAGGAATTTAATTAAAGTATCTTTGTCTTAAAATTACCTGAACATTGGGATGAAAAACTCCAGAAGTTTGATTTAAAATTAAAAACGTGAGTGAAAATGTTTGACACATTTGGATGTAACCTGAATAAAGTGGGAATTAAACTTAACATGTACCAGTACGTTGACCTGCAGGGATCCTCAGGTTCTAGGTTGATTTTCTGCTCGTGTATTTGTGCATGTTGTACCACATTTGTCCAGCAGGCACCGCCAAAGCATTCTGGGTAAAGAAACGTGTGGCTGTCGTATTCTAAAATGACTAATATCTGACAAAATATTGGTCCTGTCAACTTGCTGTTTTCATTAGTCTGTTCTTTGACCAAAAATCCAGAAGTGTGACAAACTGCTGTGTACAGAGTTAGTGTGGTTCTTGAGGCATGCATGTGCAGAGGCCACTTGGCTTTATTAATACAGATGTACGACTGAAATATTTCTTCCAGGTCATTTTTCTTTGGAGTGTCTGTTTAAAGACTAGCTTTTATTTGTGTCTTGGTTTATTTCGTTGGTTTGAAGCTCTTTAGTCGTTTCAAGTTCAGCATTTGTCATAACTACATTTTTAAATATTCAAATGAAAGTATGAAAAAGCCGAGAGTGCAGGTCCCTTATGGGTAATGAAGTCCTCAATCCAGGACTTAAAACTCCATAAAAAGGAGAATCACAGATAAAGAAAAGAAATATTTTAATTGATAATTCAAGTCATAACAGGCCTTCAGTTCAACCCAAAGAATTTTAAAACCAGAGTCAGACATGATCAGATGAACTTAAAAAAACCAAACTCATCCCACAGACCAGACCATGAAGACTCCAGACCAACAGCTGCTTCTTCATTGGGTTTGTTCTGTTTGGTCGTCGTCCTCCTCCTCGTACAGTACGATCAGTTAAAAACACGGCAATGACAAAAGGAATGATGGTGTTTGTGTTCAGTTCAGTCTGCGATTCAGTGAAAACAAACCCAACAGCAGAAAGTTCAAAAGAAACATCGAAGCATTGTCACTGAGCGACGGGATGAGCCGAGCCCAGGAAGTTACTGAAAACCAGAAGAAAAGAAGGTTAAAACCCAAGAAAACCTGCCCAAACCAAAGCATGTGACAGGGCGGTACCTGAGGATGTTTGGCAGCTCTGGGCTCCTGTAGATGAACTTGTGTTTGTAGGCCAGAGATGAAGCGAAAGGGACAAACTGGATTTTGTGTCCACTCAGACTCTTGGACTGAGACGCTGTGTCGAACAGCTGGAAGAGGACGAACATTCAGTCTGGACATTTGTCCAACAGTTTCACCATGAATCCAGTGGTTTTAACTCTAAACAGGGCTCACCAGCCCTGGTCCTCCAGAGCTACTGTTCTGTGTGTTTCAGATGTTTCCTTCTTCCAACACACCTGACGGTCGTTCTCAGGCTTCTGCAGAGCTCAACGAGAGGCTGATCAGGTGTGGTGGAAGAGTGAAACATCTAAAACATGCAGGATAGTAGATCTGGAGGACCAGGGTTGGACCACACAGATGAATAAACCCTAGAGGGGGCGTGGGGGCGTCGTCTTGCCTCCATCTTGGTCCATTAAAGGTTGTCAGTACTACATAATATAGAAAAGAAACAACTGTCACTAGAAAC
>JAQQZY010000008.1:3810490-3825472 GCA_030068375.1 Ostorhinchus rueppellii
AGCTGCATATGAGGTCATTCAGCGCCATCTAGTGGAGGAAAGTACAAACACTACCTTTAAAAAAAAATACAAACACTTCCTTGGTGGAGGTCTGTGCTCTCTGAGTGCTTTTCTAGTTTCAGTCTGGAATCTAACCACTGCTTGTACTAAATGCTGGTGTGAAGTCTGGACCTTCTATCTGCAAATGTGAGGACGGATGTAGTTCTAGAGCACACCAACGAAGAAGGAATTCAAACAGGTTGGACAAATCCACTGGATTTCTGTCCAAATGAATGTGCAGATAGTTTTACAGCAGCTGGAGGGTTCAGATTCAAACTGTGTGAAGTATTAGGGTCCAAATACACAAAGAACTGAAGCACACACTAAGAACAGTGGAGTTACAGAGGAACCTGTAATGATACAAACGGTTCTGTTTCAGCTGCAGTGGTTCAGTCAGTATAAAAAGTCGTTGGCCTCCTTCATGCGATCTCTGGGAGCAGGGGAGGGGCTGGACATCACTCAGGACATGAAGCCTCCTAAGAGCCTTTACATCCAGGTGAGACTCGTGACCTTTGACCTCCGGCCTCTGCTCTTTGACTTCTGATGCTGACAGGTGTGCATTTGTACAGGTGAGGTGTTTAAAGGACCACGGAGAGTTGGAAATCGACGACGGGACGGTGATTTTGCTGAAGAAGAACAGTCAGGTCAGAAACGTTTAAGCACGTTGACGTTCGGTGCTTTGTCTGGATTTTAAACGTCGTAGATTTAACCCTCAAATCCAGATGATGAGGGTTGAACTTCACACATTAGAAACACTGTTTGTACAGGTCAGAGGTCAGTCTGACGTCCATCTGTCTGTTTGTCCACAGCACTTCCTACCAAGGTGGAAATGTGAGCAGCTGATTCGTCAGGGTGTTTTAGAGCACGTGGTGTCATGACACATGGACGACTCCACCTGAAGACACGTCTGAAAAGTAAATAAAGTTCATTTGAGAAACTCTGTGGACGTCATTTACACAAACATCTGGGCTGAAACGTGAAAACATTTGAGTAAATAAACAACGTGAAGGTAAACAGAAGGTTCTGGTTCTGGTTCTGGGTTCATCACAGAAACATTCAACTCCATCAGAAATCAAACCTTTTATGTCAGATGTGTCAAACTCATTTTAGTTCAGGGGCCATATAGAGCCCGATATGATCTGAAGTGGGCCGGAGCAGTAAAATAACAGTGACAAAAATAAAATTATTTGAAATGTTTATAAATAAAGAGTTTCCTTAAATAAGATGAAAACCTGAAATGAATGAAGAAAACTAAGTGCAATTTTAATCCTATTCTACCTCAGTTTATCATGTACACGTGT
Source organism: Ostorhinchus rueppellii (assembly GCA_030068375.1). NCBI lineage: Eukaryota > Metazoa > Chordata > Actinopteri > Kurtiformes > Apogonidae > Ostorhinchus > Ostorhinchus rueppellii. Next base: position 3,811,831 of record JAQQZY010000008.1, read on the forward strand.
GAATTACAATAACAGACAAAATATTTAGTAAGAGGCAGAATATTGTTAAAATTACATTTATTTCTCTCTAGACATTTCAGGTTGTTCATTTTTATTGTAAAACGATCATTAGTAAATGTCATTTTCATGTAATTTTCTTTTTCTATACTAAAATTAGCAGTTTTCATGATTTATTGGTTGTTATGACAAAATTTAGCCCTGTGATGAACTGGTGACTTGTCCAGGGTGTACCCTGCCTTCACCCTTAAGTAGCTGGGATGGGCTCCATGTGACCCCCGTGACCCTAGTGAGGAGAAAGCGGGGATAGAAGATGAATGAATGAATGAATGACAATATTTTACTGGTCTGATGCACTTCAGATCATATTGGTGTGTGTGTGGAACCTGAACTAAAATGAATCTGACACCATCTTCAGTGTCATTTTTTACATTTCACAAAATCATCCCACGGGCCGGACTGGACCCTTTGCATCGAGTCAGAAACAAACTGTTGGGCTCAGTGAAAACTGATGAAAAAGGTCAGTTATTTGTTTTAAATCTTTTCATTTCAGTCAGAACACAAGTAAAACAAACATTTTAGATCAACTGAATAAATGAAATAAACCCTGAAATGATCATAATGTTGATTAGCAATTTATTTTAACCCTTAATCACCCATTTAAATCCCTCACAGCATGAAACTAACATTTATATTTAAATTATAATGAACCCTTTCATGTATGACTTATGAGACTCTTAATCTAGATTTTTTTTCCTGACTGTTTTCATTCCTCTTTAGGTCTGAAAAGAAAACAATGTGGGTGAAATTCTTCTAATGAACCTATTTTTCATGGAGTTGTAAAAATGTCCACTCAGCTGGACACCATGTGTTTAATTTATGAAGCAAAGAAACATAGATTTATTGATAAACTGTGAAATCTATGAAATAAGAACATCTGATGTTCCATCAATTTTCAACATACTCTAATACTAGTTATAACTATTATCACTTCATGGAGATACGAGGCAAAAAACACCTTTTTGGTTTAAAAAAAATTAGTCTAATTATAACAAGCAATTGATTTCCACTAAACATGTCAGTGCAGATCATGTTTATGAAGAACAGCAAAGTTACAGTAACGGTATGAATGTCAGTATTATGGGATGGTGCATAAGTGTCCACTGTGTTGGCTGATATGGAACTAAAACAATAAAAGCCTGAATATATAAGAGAACAGCTGTAGAAGAACTGTCCACTGGAGTGAGCATGAAAGGGTTAATATAAAAACATTTATTTTTAAAATCTATTTTACACCTGAAAACCTCAGGTTTTCCCTCTGATCATAAATTGTATTTGATGAACTGATCATAAACTAAAGTTTGGACTTAAATCAAATGAAAAAAGTACGAGTAAAAAACTAACATTGATTTATTTTCTTTGAATGTTGTTCACAAATGTATTTTAGACCTGTATCATTTTTTATTTTTTAATAAAGACTAAAAGCCAGTGGATGTAGAATCAGGACTTTTATCACTGTAATGAGTTTAAAGCAGCTCAATTCAAATTCATAACTCACCACTTAATCGGTTTCTCAGACTCGAAATATTTTAATTAAAGGTTGAATTAAAAATTAGAAAAAGAAAAACTAATTTCCCTCCTTTATAAATTGACTGTTTTTCAGTCATAAATCTTGAACATTTCAGAATCAGTTTTAAGAGACTGAATTTAACGAATAAATAAATGAAGAAACAGAATGTAATAAAAAGATAATTTAATGTGGTTTCATGTTGAACACTTTACTCAGACGTGTGTTGGATCAGAAAACTGACAACAGAAAAAACATCAAATACTTGAAACAAGGAAAAGTTCAGATAATACGTTCACGGCTGAATACTTCAGTGTCTCTGCTTCGTCCGACTGGTTTAGTGCAGATTTACCGGTCGATAACTCAAACAGGCCACGCCCCAATCCCTGAACCGCCTGTGAGATGGACTCACGGTTTGTTCTTTTCCTCCTGTCGATGACATCAGTTTTAATGATGTTTAACAGTGCATTTCAAACCATCCTGAACTTTGACCCCTAACATGATGGAAGTACATTACATTCACTAAAGGCCTGATGGGAAAATTAGGATCAAATTTCACTTTTCAGTCTTTACATAAAATACTGGAATAAAGTAAAAGACGAGCAGAAATCCAATAAAAAGAAACCAAACAGGCGTGTGATTCAGAGGTGAAAGTCGTCCAACAGGTAGAGCTTTGGCGTAAAAGTAGAACCGATTCCATCCCTTTAAAGTCCAGTTTCTGAAACATCATCAGGGTCAAAGGTCGGCCTTTGTTTTGTGTCATTTTCATTGTTTACATCCTTTTTGTAAATAATGACTCCTGAGGTGGATTCTACTGTTTCTTCTATTTTATTTTAATATTTTCATGTAAAAATCTGTTTTTTTTCCTCATACCTTCCAAAGATCTGGATCTTGTCATGAGATTAGAGTTGAATCATTGTTTTTTAGTGAATGTGTTAAAGAAAACAGAACTTTTCAAAGTGCAGGTGGAAACGGTCCGGGATGGTGGGACTGATTGTGTTGGTTTTCTATTCGTTCTACGTGGCGAGCGCTGCAGGTACGATCTCCCTCAACAGTTTGTTCAGAGCGTGGATCTTCTCCTCCAGGGTGAAGTTCTTTTTTTCGGCAGTTTTCTGTCTCTGCTCAGTGACCTGCAGAGCTTTCATCAGCTGAGAGTTCTCCACGTACAGGTCCTTCAGCATCATGCTTGACTTGGTGTTCTTCGCCATCTGCAACATCAACAAACGCGACGGAGACCGGATCAGAACAAAAGGAGGCGCCATGTTCATCTGAACTTCAGACGGTAAATGAGGACCTGATTGAGGACATACCTGGTCTTTGAGCTCCTGGACCTTCTCCTGCAGGACCATCCGGACCGCCTTCAGTTTGGTCTCCAACTCCTCCGTCCTCTGCTGCAGACCTGACATCGCCTTCTCGTACTGTTCCTGAACACAACGCAACACGCTCAGCAGGATGTCCTCTGACCCTTCTTCACGTGTCTGACCTCTGACCCCTGTCTATCACTCTGACCCCTGTTCAGCCCTTCTGGTGCTGACCTCTGACCCCTGTTCACTGGTCTGAATTCTGAGCTCGTTCACCCCCTCTGACCTTGACCTTTGACCCCTGCTTACCGGTCTGACCCCTGACCCCCGTCTACCTGTTTGATACTGATCTGGGAGCTGCTCTGTTGGCTCTGGCGTTTCAGCGTTTCCTCCAAGTGTTGGCTCCGCCTCTGCTCCTCCTTCAGTTTGACCTGCAGAAGTTCTAATTGTTCCCGAAGTCCAGAATGTTCCTGAAGCTCATGACGCTGACGGACGTGTTGAGCCTGAGCTACGCCGAGCGCCGTGTCCGCACGCAGTGCCTGAATGATGGAAACAATCGTCAAACCAGAGCGATGTGAAACTGATCCAACATGCAGAGCATCATCATCATCATCATCATCTCCTCATACTTTCATCAGTAAATTAAACTGATCTGAAGGTTTAACGGTGTGAAGATCCACCTGGTCCTGGACCTGGACCTGACTGATTCTAGTCTAGGGTTTTATTCAGATTGTATTTTTATTGTTTGTCTTTCTCAGCTGAGATAGTGTTGAACATCTCACTGTCTAGATCCGATGGTGGTCTTACCTGGTCCTGGGCCCGGGTCCGAGCCGTCTCCAGTTCACTCAGCTTTGTCTTCAGGTTCTGCTGCTCCTGGTTCAGCTTATGAACCTCCAAACTCTGGACCTGCAGCTGAGACAACTGAAACACCAACAGAGTCCATGAAGCCTCCTGGTTCAAAGGGCTCAACCCACAGATCAAACTCTTAAAACTCTTCTCGGCTAATCTGAGATCTTCTGAGGTCTTCAGAAAACCTGAATTTATACACTGAAAAGATTCTGAAGAAGGTGATATGATGGTGAGAGAACCATTTATCTAACGCTGAAATAGTGAATGTCAGTCAGTGGATCAGGAGATGGTTTGAGGTTGACAACTTTTACACCAATGGTATGAATGAATGTGAACAGAACCTTCACAGCACACCTGAGTGTTCAGATGTTCCTCTAAGTCTGGTTTATCATCTGTTCAGAGACATCCTTTATTTCAGGTCTGAATATCTAAGACAGGGGTGCCCAACCCTGGTCCTCGTAAGCTACTATCCTGCATGTTTTAGATGTGTCCCTCTTCCAACACACCTGATTCAAAAGATGAGCCTATCATCAAGCTCTGCAGAAGAATGAGAACGACCGTCAGGTGTGCTGGAAGGGGGAAACATCTAAAACATGCAGGATAGTAGCTCTGGAGGATCAGGGTTGGGCAGCCCTGATCTAAGAGAACACGGGGTTCAGGTGTTGTATAGACCTTCTGGTTCAGCTCCTGGTTCTGGACCATCAGTCTGTGCGTCTCTTCCTGCAGAGTGATGGAGTTCTGCTCCTCCTGGTCCTGAAAGGCCTGATGGAGCTCCTCCTTCTCCCTGATCAGTTTCCTGGTGCTGGACTCCAACTCTTCCACCTGAAAAATAACACCATGACTCTTTATTTGAAGATTTCTCCAACTGATCAGGTTTTCAAACACTAACTGGTCTCCTGGAAACATCTCCAAACCAAACTGAACATCCTTAACCACTGGATCAGACTCGAACCCAGGTCCTTGTTGTCAAGGAGTCCAGGAAAGTACCCCAGGCCTTTGTGGGCCGGTGCAGGCAGAACCAGCTCCAAATCAATGCATGAAAAACTGAAGATCAACTGATGGACTTCCACTAGCAGACACTGGCGAACATCCAGGACATTCAGATCCTGGACTCTTACAAATACTTGAATGTTCACCCAAAGCAGAAACTGGACTTTACAGGGTTAGGGTTAGTCAGTGATCTGGAGACATGTCCAAATGAGCCCCACCTCCACTCACAGGTAGATGGAATAGGCTCCACCCCCTTGTCCTTCACAAGGACTAAGTGGTTTAGAAAAAAAAGGAAGGAAGGAAGGAAGGAAGGAAGGAAGGAAGGAAGTAGATAACTTAATTGTCTGTTCCAAGTAAAGCCAGAAATTCACGTTTTGTTACAGCTGTAAGACCAAGTTTAAAAGCCACATCACATTCAAATCACATTTCATCCTGTTCATAAGCGACTGAAACTGAACTGTGGACGGAGACATGTAGAGCCACTGACCTTGTTCTGAGCGTCTTGAAGTTTCTTCTGCAGGTCACTCACTTCCTGAGCGTGGCATCGTGTCTCCTGATTGGCTAAGTGTAGCTGAGAGCGGAGCAACTCCACCTCTTCCTCCGCTGTTTGCAGTTTGTGCTGCAGCTGCTCCACCTGTAGAAACACACCTGAGTTCACACTGAGAGGAACTGAATCATTTGGCTTCTAAGAGGAACCGAATCATTTGGCTTCTAAGAGGAACCGAATCATTTGGCTTCTAAGAGGAACCGAATCATCACCTTGCTGAGTTTATCTTCAGCGTCTCTCATCAGTTTGACCTTATCATCCTCCAACCACTGCTGCTTCAGGGTCACACTGCTAAGCTCCGCCTCCAGCTCAGCGAGACGACCCACCTGACACAAAAACAGCTGGATCCTGTCACTGTGTTTAGAATGAATGGACAGTGTTTTATAGATGGGTTGGTTCTCTACCTTCCCCTTGTAGGAGCTGATCTCTCTCTCCAGCAGCTGTTTCTCCTGCGTCCACACCGTCTGCTGTCGCAGCTTCTCCCGCTCCTGCTGAACGGCAGCATCCTGAAGCTGGCGCATCTGAAAAACACACACACACAGAAGTTAGAGACCACACCCCCAGAGGCTGACACCCATGTGAGACCACGCCCACTGAAGACACCTATCAGTCACTATCTTCAGGTGCAGAACCAACTTTAGACCCAGATAATCTGTGATACGAGTTCGATTCTAGTGATTCAGGTCAGAATAAAAGTGAATACAGAAGAACAGCCTTTCAACAAGAACAAGCCACCAGTACAACTTTGATTAGTGCCATAGCTCAACCTTTTACTGATGTTTTACCCTTATTCTCATTGTTTTTCTTCTGATCACATTCTGAGTCTACAGCTTCTGCTGCACTGCAGAAGGTCCATGGTTAGTTCAGAACCGCTGCTTAAACTGGAACCACCTGCAAATAACTGGGCTCCAAAAAACCTGGTTCCAAACAGGCACCAAGCCTTTCCTTGTCATCAGCCAGGGCTGGAGGCGGGACTATTGACACTGAAAGACCAATTAAAACTTCACTAGGGCCAGATTTATAAACAGATGTGCCGTCTGGTCTGTGACACGAACAACATTAAAACATTTAGATGCACTGGAAGCGTTTCTATAGTAAACGTGTAAAAATCAGCAGGCTGCTCCTTTGACCTCATCCCTCACCGTGGCGCCCTCGTCCTCCTGCTCCTTGGACACTTGAGCCAGACGCTCCCGCAACATCCGGACCGACTCCTGGTCTCCACGGAGACGGGTGCTGAGCTCAGCGTTGTCGTTGCTGAGCTGCAGGTTTCTGCTGCTCAGATCCAGAACTTCCTCCCGGCACCTGGAGTTCTGCACAGAGGACGAGAAGGTGAAGATACTGACGGAAGGTCGACATGAGGTCCCACTGCACCAACATCTACATCTGGACTAAATGTTCTCAAACCACAGTTGGTGTTTTTCCTCTGATGTGTGTGCTATCTGCTACTACTACTACCACCACCAGCATTACCATTACTACAACCACTACGAGTACTACACATGTACTACTACTTCTACCAGCACTGCTACTAGTAGAAGTACTAATAATAATCCTCCTCTGTTGTTCTCTTTCTGTGCCTCCACATCTTCTACCTCCTCCATCCATTCCCCTTCTCTTTGCATCCTGCCTGTTGAACTCAAACTTCTGCTCAATAAAACACCACTTTCACTTCTTGAAGGCTGTTTTCTTCACCTCTTTGTGCAGCCTCTCTTCTTCTTCCCGACTCCTGTCTCGCTCTCGCTCCATCTCCTCCAGTTTCCTCCTGGCAGATCACATTTAAAGGTTGATATTTTATCAGGAAAAACTGATTCCTTTTCTGATTTCACTAAAGGACACCTGTTTGACCCTGGATGAGAGCTGAGAACATCTACATCAGTAGGTCTGTATGAGAGTGAATCTGATAAAATGACATGTTTCACCTTTTCTTGGCCATGTCGTCCTCCAGGTTTTGGACTTCCTGTTGTAGGACAGTCAGTCGCTCCTGCAAAGCAGCGTTTTCAGATCGGACCTCCTCGAGCTGAGTCCTGCAACACAGCGACAAGTCAGACACACAAGTACACAGAATATCAACACACTGATGAGGAGAGATTACGTCACACCTGATAATCAGCAGTTCACAGCCTGCAGAAGATTAAATGATTGAGGTTCTACTGTTACAGAACTTATACTGATAATCAATAATCAATCACATTTACAGAACTTACGCTGAAGGTAATCAATAATCATAAGCATTAAACGGATCTGATGCAGAAAACAGAAACAGATGATGGTGAACAGAACACAGACAAGATGGCCGCCGTGCATTCATGCGTTTGTCATTCGGTTAGAGATGAAGTTAGAGCGTTCCAACACGCCGCAGCCAGTCACATGATCCATGCGATTAGTCAGGAAAGTATTCTGCCAGATGGATGTTAGTCACCGTCTGGACCAGGACCAGGTTCTGGACCTCCACAAACCTGTGTGGACTGGCCGGGTCCATGACTACCTCCAGGGCCAGAACCAGCCGCTCCATGTCCACCAGCTGCTCCGTCAGCCGGCGTTTCTCCTCATCAAAGTCCACCTCCGCTGCCCTCAGTTGGTTCTGGGAGTCCAACATGGCCCGCTCCACCTCGCTGCTTCTAGAGTTCAGCTGTGTGCGGAGCTCCAGGACCAGGTCTGCGGTGTCGTTGAGCTGGGAGCTAAGGTCCCGGATCTGGTCCCGGAGCATGGAGATCTCCTCCTCCATTTCCACAATCTGGGTGGAGAGCTGGTCCACCAGTCGGGTGTAGCTGCTGTTCTCCTGATTCAGACGGACTGCCTCCTCCTGCTCCTGGTCCAAACGGGTCTGGAGCTGCTGTGACCTGCTCTGCTCCTGTGTCAGAACCTCCTGCAGAACCTCATGGTTGCGCCGCCTCTGGTTCAGCTCCTCCACTGCGCTGTCCAGCTCCACCTGCAGCGTGTCTACTGCCATCGCCTGCTCCTTCAGGTCCTGGATCAGCCGGGCCCGGTCTGTCTTCAGGGAGTCCACCTCAGCCAAGACCTGCTCCACCTGCTGGGTGTGGGACTCTGCCTCCTCCTCCTTCCTCCTGCTCAGCAGCTGAAGCTCCTCCTCCAAGTGACGATTCAGGACCTCATGAGACTCCAAGAAGCTGATACTCTCCTCCAGCTGTGAACAGGCCTCCTCCAGGCGGGCCTCCAGCTCTGAGCACCGCCCCCTGGAGGCTCCTAGCTCTGCCTCCAGCTCTGAGCACTGCACTCTGGAGGCTCCCAGCTCCGCCTCCATGGGCTCTGATTTGCAAACCCCCGCCTGCAGGTGCTGCTCCTGGTGAACCTTTTGGAGGAGGGAACACTGTCCCTCGGCGTTCTGCAGCTTCATCACCTCCAGCTGCTGTCCTGCCTCTGCCCTGCTCACACACCCACCATTAAACTAAACTACTAGATTTACTGTATTAAACTGGTTTTAGTGGTCAGTTAACTGGTTCCTTTGAATTAGTCCATGTAAACATAGTTCTGATCTGAGCTGTGTCTGGGGATGCGTTCAGACTAAGGATGGGTAACAAACCTGGGACCAAACAGACCAGATTATTATTGACGATCATACAAAAATAGTAAAATATCTTTCATGTATTACAGGAATTTTCTGAGTAATTTTTGTGAATTTCAATCAAGATCAGAGACCTATGGTCGGGTCTGTAATGTGGTGTTCACCCAGAGTTAAATGGGACAGTGGACGCTTCACTGGACAACCAAACAAGTCTAACATAGTCCAACATGTCCAACAGGTGTAAGAGGAGAGATGAACAGTGTGACGTACATCTGTCCTGTACATCACATAGACAGGACAGATCAGGCGTATTCTATAAATAAAACGTATAATTATGCTGAGAATTTGAACAGTAACCCTGTTAATATTGATCAGAGTTGTAGCTATAGTCTCGATGACACCTATCACCAGTTGAGACTCCGCCCTCGTGGTCATTGTTCACATTCTACTCAAAGGTTTAAGATGAATCCTCAAACATTTGCATATCTGTGATCCATCAGACTATAAATAAATACAGATACTGTAACGTATATTAAAATGTGATGGACAGACTCTCCTGTCCAATGTTCTTCTTCTCCACCTCCTTCCTCACTGTCTCACGGTTATGAGGAGGTGGAGTCATCACCTTCATCTGAACGCAGCCTGAGACATGACTCATCATGTTTCCATTTGAACACGTTTTCTGTTGACTAAACTTTGCTGTTGAAGGCATCATACTGTGACTCCACCCACCTGACCACCATCACCTCCTGGTCCATCTTCAGCTTCAGCTCCGCCTCCAGCTGGTCCTTCTCAGCGCTCAGCCTCTGGACCAGGTTCCCAATCTCTCTGGCAAAGTTCTGCTCCATCTCTGCCCGCTCCCGCTGCATTCTAGAAACATGAACACAACTAAAGACCAGCAGTTCCTTGACTCCTTGCCCCTCCCACCAGAAATCCAAGTGGAAGAGAAGAGGGAACAGTGGTTGTCATGAGACGTCCTCAGAGGTGACTAACCCTGAACCCAACCTGTGATGTCACGTGTCAGTAGTTGGAGAGGCAGACGGGTTTGATTGATTTAAATAACTATAGGTTTACAGAACCTGTTCTGCTGCCGTGGTTTGTATCATCCATGTGTGTTTATATATGTGTTGTGACAGAGGTTGGGGTTGACGGTCGGAGACACAGCAATCACTAACGTCCTCCATGTTCATTTTAGAGAATTAGAATCTTCAAGACGGTGCACGTGAATAATGAATGTGTCTTCATCAGGTCCATAATGATTTTAACTATTGGTCTATTCCAACTACACCCTCTACAATGGGCCTCCTACGATTCTGTAAATATCACAACAAACATACCATAGAACTTTTCCATAAACTTCAGAGTGAAAGTGGGCGGAGCCAGACTGTCAACATTAGCCGATTAACCTATCAATGCATGTCTTTGGATTGTGGGAGGAAGCCGGAGTACCCGGAGAAAACCCACGCAGACACGGGGAGAACATGCAAACTCCACACAGAAAGGTCCCAAGGTCCCACCAGTGACTGGAGCTGGAATCGAACCCAGGACCTTCTGTCTGTGAGGCACGAGTGCTGACCGCTGCACCACCGTGTCACCTGTAATGTAATAACTAAAGCATAATAGTGTTAAAATTACACTTATTTTTTCAGTTTGTTCATGTTTTTCCACATTGTTTGAAAGGATAGTTTGTAGATGTAAACATTTTCATTACGTAATTTTGCTTTTTTTTTTTTTTTTTACTCTTAAACGTAGAGAAAAGTTTGGAGTTGACATTATTTCTATATTATTGTGTTATTTGATTGGTCTGGCCCATTCCAGATTAAATTTAGCTGAATGTGGCCCCTGAACTAAAATTAGTTTGACACCCCTGGGCTAGAACTTCTGTTCCAAACAGAACTTCAAATATTTCTGTTCAACTGTTCTGTTCACCTCTGTCACACTCAGGATGCTCTGAACTTCTGAAACGTTAAATGAGGTCTCAGTACATGTTAGTCTTCACCTTCGCTCCTGCTCGCCACCGCCACCTCCTCGTTGTTGACTATGTAGTTTATCCAGGGCCTCCTTCAGCTGCTTCACCTGCTGCTCCATCTGAACCTTCTGATCCTCCAGCTCACTGATCTCCATCTGAAACACAAAGCTCACACTGTTACCATCACAGCTTCAGTTCCTGTGTTTCAGGTGTTGTTTTGACATTCACCTTGGAGGCCTGGGAGATGTCCTTCCGCTCCACCTCCATACTCTGCCTCATCAGCTCCAGACTGCGTTCGTAGTAGTTCACCTGCCGAGGAAAGGTCCCGTCAACACCAGCTTGTTACTTCATGCATCTCCTGGCTGCTGGGTCATATTGTACCTGAGTCTCCAACTGGACATTGAGCTGCTGAAGTTCCTCCTGGTGTTTCTGCTTCAGCTGCTCCAGGGCCAGTTCAGTCTGGATGCTGACAGTTGGACCAGAGACTCCATCCAATGAGCTCAGACCTGAGGAAGGTCAGAGGTCAAACACCACAGAACTGAGGATGAAGAGATGACGTCCAATAAACACCCAACGATGAAGAGTAACTCCTGCAGTCAAACATCTAAGGCAGAAATTCTCAACAAAGGTTTGAAGACACACAACAGACATTTCACGGTTTAATGGTAAAACCTTCACCTGGTTTATCCATCGGTTTCCTCCTGATCTGAGGAGATGAACTGCGCTTCAGCTCAGAGTCGTCTGGAAAGAAACACAAACGCACAATCAGAGATACGCAACAGACACGCAACACAGACAAGGAACACACAACACTGTTTGATCATGGATAATGAGACAGACACTCACTGTGAGACACGATGACACCAGAATGCACACAGACCTCAGTGTGAGTCTGTCAGTATGTGGTGGGCGTGTCTGTGTGTCAGTATGTGGTGGGCGTGTCCATGAGTCCACCTGAGCAGGTCAGACCTGATCCACAGTTTCTACTCACTCATTTCACAATGAAAAACATGTGAATGAGTGTAAAGTAGCACCAATAAAACCTATAGAGGTGAAACTGAACCCAGATGAGCAGTGATGCCTTCACTGTCTTCAAATGTGTCCCGTTTACATAGATGTGTTACAGTTGTGTTATATTTGTGTTACCAGAGTCAAACTCGGTGTGGTCGTCGTGCTGTCCGGTCCAGTCCAGTCCAGGTTCCGGTCCAGTTCCTGTGCAGCGCCGTGCCGTCCTCTCGTTCTTCTGACTCTTCATGAGTTCCAGCTCTGAACTAAGTTCATCGTTCCTGTCTCGCAGCTCCTAAAACAGATTCAGAACAGGTTCATGAATGCAGCATTACATGGAGCATAACTAACCCTCGCAGAAGCGCAGTAAGAGTGAGAATGTGGAAACACTGAGGAACCCTGGACATCCTCCATCAGAAAAAAACTGATGCTCTAAAATGACATCCTAATAGAACAACCTTAGTCTAAGTACAGTAGATGATCTCTATGGTCAGTGAAGTACACACAGATGATTTCTGATATTAGACCACAAGGCTGTGATATAGATGTAGATTTAATTTATACTTTAACATCTTCCCAAACTCACATCAGTTACTTTCACTCAGATGTAAAGTCAGGACATTAAATGAACATCATCACAGTCATGGATCCGTTGAATGAAACCAGGAATAGAAACAACAGCAATGTCACAAACTACACATCAGCTCAGAGAGGAAGAGGAGCTCCCAGGTCAGAGTTCAGATATCAGATGATACCTGTGACATTCAAGTATCTCACCTTGACCTTCTGTTGAAGAACCACGAGGCGTTCAGGTACACAGACAGAAACAGAACTCAGAGTGTTTCTTCTGATTTACATTGAGGAGGAACTTTAATCTGATCACACCAGGTTTTGATTTTATTGATTTATTAATTCTTTTGTCAGTACAGACCTTCATCAGATGTGTCTTTGGTTTAAACATTTAGATCCATGGTGACCTAACCTGAGCCCACATCCCTTCAGACACCCCACCCATATTTACACTAAATATTCTGAATTCCAAAGCCCCATGACAAAGTATTAAATACATGAGTCTAACTGGGTTGATTAAAAGGTGAAAAAGTTGGTTCTTAATATTTATGCAAAAGTCAGAACCTTCACCCTGTTGTCATGAATGTATGTTGTACATACATGTAGATAAACACATGTGTGGTTGTGTTCTTACCCTGCACTGCAGTTCATATTCTGTGACGATCTCAGAGAAACGCTCCTCATGGGTCAGGCCGGCACCGGACGGGTCCAAACCGCCAAACTGTCAAACACCACACGCAGTGCATTGGATCAGTGGTACAACTCAACAACCAATCACAGGCTGAGACGCAATGTGAGGAAAAGAAGGAGCAAAAATGAAAAGTCAGTGTTCAGAGGAGGAAAAAGGAGGAGGCAGGAAGCACAGAAACCTCATCAATTATTGATCAGAAACATGGAGACCAGTCACCCTACACCCAAACACAGGTAGAGTCCACATTCAGACTGGATCAGACCAGTTCAGACCCATTTATGAACATGTTGTACTCCACCTTGGACCCTACACCCACACACAGGTATGGTCACTGGTCCAGTCACAATGGTTGTCGTGTTGTCGTTGTGTTACCTTGTCGTGCAGCAGCTGGTCCAGATCCTTCTGCAGTTTATTCACTAAACTCTCAGATTCCGCCAGTTTCATCTTCACAACACTGAACTCCTCCTCCAGACGCCGGTTCTCCTGGATAAAAAAAAAAAAATAAAAAAAAAAACACAAAACATACATCCTGAACACCAAAATATCACACACTTTGCTCGGGTCCTCTACCAGAGGCCTGGGAGTCTGAGGGTTCTGCGCAGGATCTTAGCTGTTCCCAGCATTGCGCTCTTC
>JAQQZY010000008.1:3832351-3846884 GCA_030068375.1 Ostorhinchus rueppellii
TAATAATAATAATAAATATATATATATATATATATATATATATATATGCTAGATGGACAATAAACAAACACTATAACAACATTTTATTCCTGAATTCTGCATCTTTTAAATACATCAACTGTAATTTTTTTTACTCTTAATGTTTTTTTTCTCATCTTCTTATTTGATTTTCTATCATTGGCGTAGTTTTTGTATAAACCTTTATATATTTCTGACCTAACTTTGCATATGTTTTTGTTAAATTTTCTTCATGTGTTTAGTGTTTGTGTCTGAAATAAGTAAAGACCTGGATACAGGTGAAATCCCTCCTTTGACTCAACAGAAAGAAAAAACAGAACCAGTGGTGACAAAAGTAGGAGAACAGATCGAGGACTGACAGCAGGAGCTTCAGTCACAGCTCATTAATCAAATTAATGCTCAAGAAAAACACTTTCACAGAATTAGTCCTAGATTTAAAGTAGACTACGGATTCTTAAACACATGGACTAAATTTGAAATATCCGACAGGTTTCAACGCAGCGCTACCCATCATCAGTGCAGTGCTCGTCCAGCAGAGGGCGCCCTTCATGTTCACGAATGTTGATAAATCCACATCAGACCAATAACTGATCCTAGACCAGCTGACAAATCTCAGACCCACTGACCCACATAACAACTGGTTTAAAACGCATCAGACTGGACTCGACCTCTGACCTTCAGGCTGAGTTATAGGTCAGAGGATGGGATCACTGATCAGAGAATTGATCTGAACAGAATGGGGGAAGAAGCATCAATAAATAACATAAAAATGGACAAACAGAGCCAAAGACAAATTATCAAGTAATGTGATGAATTAAAGGTGTGATGCAGAGAACTGAGCAGTTTCCACTGAATCTATTTCATCAGTAAATTTAAACCAGTCCTGTGTCAACATATGGGTAAACCTACCGTAGGTTTGGTTTATCTGTATTAAACGTGTGGATAAACCTACCGTAGGTTTGGTTTATCTGTATTAAATGTGTACTGTAGATGAACCTACTGCAGGTGCTGGATCTCATTCTTGTAGGAGATGAGTGCTGCCTGGTGGATGCCATTGCCACCGACCAGCAGTTCATTGTCCAGAGCCAGAGTCAGATCAGCCAAACTGAGACGCTCCTCCAGGGAGAAATCCAGAGTCTGGAAAGAGAAACACACTGTTCATTCAACAGTTCATCATCTGAAATCATACGTTTCTCTAAAGTTACAGATAAAGTCTCAGAGAAATAGCTGCTCTTGAAACAGGAAGTAGTCGAATCCATGTGGTTTATATAAAATAGAAGCTCAATGACCCATTTAGTGGCCCATGGTCTGAAGGCATCTCCTCTGGTTCTGCAGCTGCGACACATGCCTCAGTGTCAGTACTGTAATTGGCGTTAAACTGCTCGTTCCTCTGAGTTCGTTAAAGTGGACCTCACACTAAACCAGACTCAGATCCTCATCAAATGTCCTCAGACAGGGTTAGGGTTCTGGTTAGACAATCTGGATCGTTTTAGGTCAGTCTCTCCAGGGTCAGTCATGATAACAGAGGAATGAGTAGCAGCTCAGACCAAACCCAGAAAACCACAAATGTGGAGACTCAACTCAGTGATGAACGAACACACAACAGTTTGTCACACAAACACAGCAGGAGATTTTTGCAGTAGAAGTAAATAATTCATAAAGTGGAAGGACATAGAGTTTCAGTAAGACAAGAGATTCATTCATATATTAGAGAAACTGGTTTAAGCTGAGACAGAACAATCCAAGACCTGATCCTGATCTAGATTCTGGTCCCAGTTTGTACCAACCTGCAGGATGTCCCTGCTGTTCCGGATCCCCTCCTCGGTCCACAGAGCGATCACCTGATCCGGACTGGTGCACCCTGAACCATCATCCAGTCGGCTCAGGACCCTCTGACCCACAGTGGCTGTCAGGAGGGACGGGGAGGTGGACCGGACCGAGCACTCGTCTACCTGGGTCTGCATGAGGACCACAAACCAGAGGATGGAGGTCAGTCCACGTCCGGGACAAACCAGTACGGTCCAGTACCGGTACTGGTCCGGGTGGATGTGCTGCTTCGCCAACTGGTTGTGTTGGTTAAAAACAGCAGAATGAACCCGTCCTGTTCTGTGTGTGGTAACATGTAATCTGGATTAGCCTAGTTTTGCTGGGGACGGGACGAGTTCGTTCATTCCAACCTTTATTTAATAATTTAGCTTCATCATTGACTCAGAATGTCAATGATTAAAAAAAAAAAAAAGAAAAAGCACCTCAGTCATCTTTTATGTTGGCAGGAAATGAAGGTGAAAATCATCTACATTTCTAATAAAAACACCACAGAGACAAACATTAGATAAGTTCAGGACTTCTCTGACTCTCCTGACACAAAAATGAATCAAACTGATGTGAAATCAGTGTTTTCCACATCTGAACTGAAGACTGAGCTTTTTGTGCTGTATTTATTAACAAGGGGCCTATTCCACTCCACTCCTCCTGAGCCCCCTAACCTTTTGACCCCCCTTTCTGTTTCTTCACCCATTAGAGTTAGGGCAGGGGTCAGTAACCCTGGTCCTTGAGGGGCTGGTATCCTGCAGGTTTTAGACATATACCTCTTGAAACACACCTGATTCAAATGATCAGCCTATCATCAAGTTCTGTAGAAGCCTGAAAATGACCCTCAGGTGTGCTGGAAGAGGGAAACATCTAAAACATGCAGGATAGTGGCTCTCTAGGACCAGGGTTGGGTCAGGGGTTAAAGGTCACACTATGACCTCTAGTTCTTCACCTGGGTACAGCAGTGGCTTGCGGTGCCTGTCGTCATCTTTTCCATCTTCATCCATGTTAACAAACCACAGCCTGATCCCAGACCAGATGAACAGTACATGATGATGTCTACCTGTCTGTCTGTCTGAGCAGCTGCCTGTTCACCTATAGCACCTGTTTCAAGCCCCACCCACCTGATTAGACTGGTGACTGACAGGTACAGCAGAGGCGTGGCCTGTCAGTTGACCCTCTGTTAACCCTGTGTGCACCAGACTTCATCTAAATGACCTCTGCATTCACACTGTACAGAGCAGTTCACATCAACCCTGGACACTCACTTAAATTAACATGAACATTTAACCCAAAGCCAGGTAAACGTTATCATCACGTGTCCCTAAGACTCACCAGCTGAAACTTAACATCCAAGAAACTCTGCAGATCATTTTCTACACAGGTTTGTGGACACATATGTTACTAAAATCAAATAATTTATCTTCAGAGTTCTCATTTGACCTACATATAATCAAATGTTGACATTAACATAGTTCAACATATCAGTAAAGGTCTGTTAAAATACATGTTCATATGAATATCCATGTATGTTTGTATGTATGTATATGTGTTTATGTGGACTGTATATGTGCATGTATGCGTCTGACCCGTTGTGACGACCTCTGCTGATTGGCTGTTCGTACAGGTGTGGAACAGGAGATGGGGGCGGAGCCACACAGGACCTTCTGGAACTCTCTGAGGCTAACTCTACCATCCAGGTCAGCATCCAACTTCTTTAGCAGGACGTCGAACTCCTGTAGGTCAGGGGTCAAAGGTAAAACAGACCCGACCGCACAGAAACACACACATCTTTTTACAGGTAGTGGGCGGGGCTTCACCTGAGCACTGAGCTGTGGTAGACCCATGTGTTCACACACCACCGCCAGGACGCCTCCTCCCACTACAGCGAGCTGCACCTCCTCCTGCTGCGACGCTACAGAACACATGACATTAAACTTCTGACCAATCAGCTGCTGCCACTGTGCAGAAGGACCAATCAGAGCTCAACAGAACTGTAAACATCCATTCAGTACATGCTTACATTAGAATTTTCACTGTAAACCAGAGTAGACCATACTTTATTGGCCTTTTATAATTATCTACTTTAAAAACATCTAAATATACATTAATTTATATACTTCACTTAGACCACTGAGCATTAGTTCCGTGATTGATCTGTGTGTTTGATGAGGTTTCAGACTGTCATATTATTTTATTTATTTATTTTTATATACAATGCATACAAACAAAATATACCATCAAAAAAAACTAAAACAGTCAGTGCACAAGGTCAATACAGGTAATGACATTAAGTACTTGGTATAAGACATGTACCAATATAATCCAAATATGGCTGCCAAATTTTCAACAAGGTGCTCAATTTTTTTCTGAGAGAGTAAGTGATTTTTTTCTCAGACTGGACACTGTGTGCATCAGTCAGAGGGATGGAAGATCATGGACTAACATTCCAAACTGTCTGTATAATGATCTACCTGGTCTACCGTTAGATCTACTGGTCACCCCTGCATCTGAACAACCCAGTTAAAGGCTTTTAATTTGAAAATACCTTACCTTTAGACTGAAAGTCTGTCTGGCTGTTGTCCGTGTGACCTCCAACCTCCTCATCGGACTTCAGGCTCTGCAGAGAAAACATGGCGGTCTGTTCAGTCTGACTGTTTATGTGTGTGAACTGGTCCATTTAACAGTTTAACTAATAGCACTCAGTTATGAAAGACCGAGCAGCAGAGCATGATGGGAAATATCTGAGTGTGTATGAGGAGCTACACCAACAAACACTGATCACAAGAATTCCTGAGCTCATTAGTTCTAATACACTGAACATGTTGTAAAAGTGTATTTGAGTATTACATAAGTCTGATGTTGATGAAAGTCATCAATAATAAAATCAAATGGCTGGTTTAATTTAAGATTTGGTTATAGATGAAATCAAAGTACTTTTTGTATTAAACTGATGTTAACTGTGTGTGTGTTCAGTCATAACCATGGTCATGTTAAACAGATTAAAGTCTTTTTGTCGTCACATTGTGGGAAACTGAACTCGTGACCCCAACACCAAATCCCACAGTTCATATACATGGTTCTAAAACTGTGGCATGTGTTCCACTGGTGGCACATGTTCTCTGTCTACTCAAATACAAACAAAAACTGTGATTTAGATAAATGCAATAAACTACAGAACATATTGTGGTATCAGTGTACTACCATGAAGGAAATATCACACTGTCTTTATTCAGCTGGATTAAGGTCAGTTAGAATTTTCACATAAAAAAAAAAACATAAATTCAAACTATTCTATGAAATAAAACTAGAGAAGCACTCAGAGAGCGCAGACCTCTGCCAAGGCAGTGTTTGTACTTTCATCCACTAGATGGCGCTGAATGTACGGATCAGCACCAAAACCTAATCATCTGTAGGATACCCCATTTCTGACAATCTGTGAAAATTTCATGAAAATCCGTCCATAACTTTTTGAGTTATCCTGCTAACAGACAAACAAAGCAACGCTGATGAAAACATAACCTCCTTGGGAGAGGTAACAAAAAAAACAAACCCATCTAGCATTATGTAAAGGACTCCATGTGTCAATTCTCTGAGGAGAAGGATGAGGAAACTGATGCACTTGTTGTATTTTTGCCTCCATGTAATAGTTGATCCCCTCTGGAATCAACATCACATCAGTCCCATCAATAGAATTCTAGGATTCTTACAACAACAGTTCAGTTAAACTGGTAAAAACAATTTTACTATTGGGAAAAATCTTTATTTTCAAAAGTCAGAGTAGGGAAGATCTTTGTTAGTCATACTTTAAGAATAAAATATATCAACAATTTGTAATAGAAGAAATTATAGCCACAAACAAAAAGAGTTTAGAAGTGCATCGTCGAAAGTGGGAGGGGCTTGGTTGGGACTGATGTCGGTTGAGACTGATTCTGGGAGGAAGATGGAACCTGTTGGGATGTGCGGTTTGTTTTACGTAAAATGATGTGACGGTTTTAGGACTCTACTGTGCTTTTGTTGTTTGGTTTTGTCTTTCTTTTTTTTTTTTAATCTGTTTTCTATTATATGTTTTTTTTTTTTGTTTTTTTTCTGTCTAGTCTCTTTGTTTTCTGTTTATTGTTTTCTAACGTGTGTGTGTGTGTGTATACACATATGTGTATTTTGTCTATTGTCTTTTGGCTTTTTTGTTATGTTTTTTTTTCCTCTTGTGATTTTTATCGATTGTCTTGGTTTTTGTCTATTGCCATTGATAGAAAAATTCTGTGATACTCGCTGAGACAAGAGGCGGAGTCACTGGATTCTGGAATCAGGAGATTTTACTTGCAAGGAGTCAAGTCCATACAGCAGGATGCAGCAGGCAACTAACACCAGGAAGTCTACGTTCTTATAAAAGAACATGGATAAAACACATATTGGTCCAAATGTCCAAACATAATGATGTTGATCCAGTTCATCATTGGCTTAGGTATGAAAACATGAAAACATGGTGATGCATGAGTCCAATGACTGTGTGTTGTACTTTCTGTACCCCTCCATCTCCCCTATGGCCTGGTCTCCTGGTCTGTTGTCCAAGGTCAACAGACCGCTCTGGCCTCGAACTAAATGGAAACAGGCAGATAGAAAGAATAGTCGACACATCCTAAGTGTAAACATTCATACAGGACATGTCACCCATCCATGACTCATGCTCTACACACCTGCTATTTACACAGAATAGTCTAAGATTAGATTTTTCTATCACCATCTATTAGTTTTTTGGGGGTTTTATTTTTCCCTCATGGCTATTGTCTTTATTTTTGTTTAGTTTTTTTTTTAGTTTCTTGTTGTGATTTTGTTAGTAAAAATAAAAATTATTTTAAAAAAACAAACAAACAAACAAAAAAATAAAACATAAATTAAAAAAAAAAATCACATAGCAGCATTTGGATAAAATGGGGAATTTGAAGTGATGAACAGTGAATAACTGTGTTCACTGAATTAACACAACAAACAGAAACGACGCATTAGATGGAAACATCCCTGAATAAGAGCAGATTCAACGACAGTAAATAAACAGATGCTTAAACACTCCAGAGTCTGACAGCAAATAAAACCACAGAGAAAACATTTCACCAAACAGCTTCATTATGTTAAGTGTGTGAAAGCCTAAATGAAATCAGTGTTAAATATGAGTGTTTTGTGTGACTGTTCTCATGAATGACTCCACTGCACAGAACATCTCATACTTTAATGGTGTTTCATCGTGGATGTTCATCATTCAGGACCAGGAGGATCTTCATCTATTCTGAAGTCCAGTTCAGATAAAGCTACTCATGGATCTAAGATACTCATTTATGTACCTGGATGAACTTCTCATAATCTGATTTCAGCTGCTGAAATCCACAATGACCACCACGTTTCATCTGCAGAACCAACACCGATGTAAAAACTCTCAGAGTGAACGCACTGATATAAAGCAGCTCCTCTGATGAGCTGCACAGTGTTTATTGATAACCAATCAGCTGTCAGACACAGATCATTATTCCCTACAGCAACATGTGACCTGAAAAAACACAACGACAAACTATGATGTTTGGCTCTGGTGTTTCTTCTGTGTTCAGATCTTGAACGTTCTCTGTTCTGGTGAATCGCTACCAGCAGATGTGTTTCTGTCCTGAGCTCCAGTCTGAACTATTTCCACTGTCCAATCAGCTGCTGTTGCCGTGCAGATGACTCGACTCTTGGACGCTCGACTGCTTTGTAAAAATATTCTGCCAAGAAATTTAGGTGGAAGAAAATTTCAGAGCATTTTCTTTTCTTTTTCATAATGACCAAGTGAATGTGGTGAATACACTCATATCAGTCCATCAGTGTGAGGAAACAGAACACAGTTTTGTTTTTTTTAATTTGTGATAGTTTAGGTTTGTACGTGTCCAGACAATTAATAGTATTTGATTGACACAAACATCAGTAAAGACTGTGTCATTATACGCTGCAGTGTTGTGCAAACTGTCCCCAAATAAAACCAGGTCACACTAAAGGCTTTCATTTTGTAACAGTAAAGGAAGTCATGTATTTGGAGAAACTTTTTTACTTTACTGATGTGAACAGATCAAGACCAGCTTTCATGCTGAACAGGATCATTTCTTTTTATTAAAAAGAGGAAATTACAAATAAAGACCTGAATCCTAGACATCAGCAGTGAGTATATAAAGGCCTGGGCCAATATTCCACAAAGTAGAGTATAGAATTAAAATACAAGAACCAATATAGTTTTTAGTCCTTTTATGTTTTACTTGTTTTTATCTGTTGTACTGTGTTTTTGCTGTCTGTCTGTCTGTCTGTCTGTAGCTCTGTCCTTTAGTCCAAACTATTGGACTGAGTTTCCAGTGAGCTGTTCATTTTAATGTTAAATTGCAGACAGATGAACATCAGCTCATGAAAAAACAAAAATGTTCAGACGCTGGAAGAAAACGTTGACCTTTGTAAAATCAACAGTTTCTTTCTGTGAAAAACTAAAGTGAACAGAGTGATGTATCTGTGATTTGCAGCCAGACCAGCAGAGAAACGCTGCCAGGACCCACATTCCTCACAAACCCACTTCCTGAAAAACCTCCAACCCCGAAACCACGAACCTCCCCCCGGTGACTCCTCCCTCCTCCTCCTCCCTCCTCCCCCATCAGGTATTCACAGTCTGCACCGACTGCAGCTGAATCGCACAACGCCTGGAAATCTGAGCCCAACTTCAGCACAAAGACTCACAATGAGCAGCATTCAGTCGGCACACAGAACCAGACCTGACACCAACACTACAACCAGCAGCCAAGAACTATGTAATTAACTGAAACTCCTCAAAAACAAGACAATGAAATGAGAGAAATAAAGACACATATTCACAGAAAACTTTATGAATGAGTGGGTCCAGGGTGGAGGTTCATGTTTGTACAGTTCAGTAGATGTTCTATGATCAGCCGGACGATCAACAGAACACAATAATAATAATAGTTTATTATTGTTATTATTATTATTATTATTATTATTATTATTATTATTATTATTATTATTATTATTATTATTATTATAAGAACATAAACTACTAGTGTAAAAACCACCATCAGATTCGGGGGCAAATGGTCCAAATAACAGCCTGCTCTCAGATCTGCATCATCTTCTGGATCATCAGGTGTGGTTTTGACCTGATCTGACCTTTGACCTGACCAGTTCATCCTAAGTCCAACCAAATGTTTCTGCCAAAATACTACAGTACCCATGAGGCCAGTGGAGGGTGTAAAGGCGGAGCTAAACCATGTGACTCACCTCCACACTCTCCAGAGACGTGGATCGTCTTAGTTTGGCTCTGCGCACTCCAGACGGTGACAAGTCTGTGGCCTGGTTTCTGGACAGTGGCGAATCCTCTGAGTCCCCGGTCACTGGGTCCAGTTCAGCGTCAGGACGAGAGCGGCGGCCATAACGCTTCGAACCCTTCACGAACTTTGGCTTCACCTCCTCGGGAATGACTGCAGACACACAGACAGATGCACATTTTAAAACGGACCTATGAGGGACAGTCCTGTTCCTTTCCTCAGTATCGACTCTGTTTTAAATCTGTTGGCTTCAGGTTGTCCACATCATCTGCTGGTCTCCTAAAACCCCACTGTTCCTCAAAAAACAGAGTAGGTACTAACCATCTGTGACATGAAGGTTATTTAGGTCAACTTTTAACACATCATTCACAATAAACAGAGTTTTTGAACTTTTCACTAGATTTAGTTTAATAATATTTACAGAAAGTTCAGAGAAACATTCAAATGTACTCACTGAAGATGTCGACACATAATGACATCCAGTTATGACCAACAGGAATGTTCAGTGAGATCAAGTTAGCCCTGACCTTTGACCTCTGGCCATTAAAATCTGTCATTCTGTCAAACTCTGTCTGAGAAACCATGTTTCCCACGTTATGGAGACAGACGGACGGGGCACTGTCTTACATGTGGACACATCTAAAGAGGCTTATGCAAATAAAGACACCGATAAACTTTATTCATCTCCAGGGGTAAAGTCATTATCGTCTACCAGCTCCAGAGAAGAAGACAGTCCAGAGTAGACAGGATCCATCTCCTGTGGGTGAAGCATCTGTAACAGTCAGTCCTGGATCTCAGTCAGGTCAGTCGTCCACAGCAGCTGCTTCTCTGATTGGTCAGTCATGGGATGAAGAGGTTGATCTGGATTTTCCACCATGTCCAGCATCTGTCCAAACCCTGAACCAGATGTCCAGTCGTCTTGGGTGTGATGTTTCCTTCCCAGCAGATGTGGAACATCACACTGGAAACCATGACTGGTAGATAACGAGCAGCAGCTCAGGGCCGACACCACTGCACCTGATCCTCAGTAGAAACATGACGGTGTTGGTCTGGATAGGAGACATCTGTGTTCAGGGACCAGTCCAGGATCTGGACCTGGTCCAGAAGCACATCAGCATATCTGGATGTCAACTCTTCCTGATAATCGGTGTCTTCATTAGGACCAATGTTGAAAACCTACCGCTGATGTAGAGTCACTTTTCTCTGTTATTAAACTCAAATAAATGAACGTCAATGTGCTGTTACCTGAGGTGACCTCTGGTAGTTCAGACGAGGAACTGAAGGTGTGAGGAGACTGAAAACAACGACACAATGCCTTCAGGACAGAAGTCTGACAGCAACAATTGGTGAACATTCTCTAAATGATGGTGATTAAAATAGGTTTCACGGCTGCCTGTGGTCAGAGCTGAACCCAAACCAACTGTTTCAGATCATCTCACATGTTAGTGTGGACCTGAGTCTCACGATTCATCCACTGTTATTCATATCTGTACTGTCCAGAACCAGGACTAAGACCATCCTGGTTCAGGACCAGGTCTTACCTGGTTCCAGGTAACTGCTATCATCCTCTGAGGTGCTGAAGTCCAAAGAACGAGACAAAACAGCCACAAAGCCGTCTTTGAACTCCTCAAAGTTCACCTAAAGAAGAAAACCAAAGAAAAACAAGATGAGCACCACAAGTATGGGAAATGTAGTCCAAATATAGTCCAAATGTAGTTCAATTATTTAATGTTGCACTGACAACAGAGCAAGAAATAAATACACAAGAACAACCAAGAATTAAAATACACTAACAAGCACTTTCATTCCATAACTGATGCTACATAAGTACACGGTACTACACAAGTACATGGTACTACGTAAGTACACAGTACTACATAAGTGTGTACCCGTCCATAGGTCTGCTGTCCCAGTAGTGTGTCCAGCAGTAGTGGTAGGTGGGCGTCCAGCTGCAGTTTCCTGCACAGCGCTGTCAGCTCATCTCGGTCCAGGAAGCCGGTGGACGTTGTATCACAGCTGTCAAACTCCGCCTTCAGCTGGTCCACGTAATGACTGGGCTCCGCCTCCTCCATTTCAACCTATCACACAGCAATACCAACACCTGTAACAAACAGAACGTTTCACCACCTTCCCTCTGGGGCAAAAGAAATACTCAGTTTATAGTTGTACACAGCAAGCCCTATACACACATGGTAAAATACACTGATGGCGTACAAATACTTCATTTTATCTTTAAAACTATTTTTTTAAAGTGGAAAACAACATTCAACCCTGACTTGAAAAGGCAACCTTAAGTGATTTTGAGAGTTACTGCTAACTTTGCTCATTTTTAATGTTATGAATAATTGCAGTCAGAGTTTTAATTCAACAAAATAAAAACCATTACTTTTTCAGAGCTGGTACAGTTGTACTTTTACTTCAGTGCTGAAGTTGAATGAGTAGTTCTCCTCATAGCAGTGTGTTATTTTATTTCACTATCTGTAGTTAAGTTTGACCTCTAACTACTGGACAAACATGAAGCTGTGAATTGTACATAAACCAGGACAGTTCAGCAATAATCAATGAGTCAATCAGTCCCAACAGTAAATACAGCCCATAGTTCTGTTGGTAACAATCAACTAGTGTTTATTTGTGTTTGTTTTTTGACTTCATTAAGATAATGAACTATTGTTTAAATCACTGCTACTGTGTGAGTTTTGACACATTAAATGTTATATTTGTGGTTGGTCAATTTATTATTATTATTATTATTATTTGTTATTATTACTATTATTATTATTATGGTTTGAATGGAGAGAACATGCTAACAATGACAAATTCTACTACTACTACTACTACTACTTCTGATTACTAGACTAGTACTTCTGATCAGTGGATTACAGGAGTATGGATATTGAAACCTGTCACATCCTCTGTTGTTGAATCAGATCAATACTGGACACATCCAACCCTCTGATGGTTTTCGTTATATAATCAATAATCTGGACTTGGCACTTCCCCGCGTACTGTCCAGCTCCACCTGGCAACACTGAGGAGACACTCCACCTCCATTTCAACACATCGTACTCAAACACCTGGGGATGAAATACAATATATGACAACACATCAAATGCATGGGATAAAAGATAATTAAAAAAAAACACAATAAACTAGGAAACTAAAGTAAATACAAAGTAGATTTTTACAAGCACAACCCCAAAACCATTTGGAAGCTAAAAACAGAATGCAGTCATTTTCAGATCTCACAAACCCATATTTTGAAAAATGGACCATTAAAAAAAAAAGGATTTAATGTAGATGTTGGCAGCATCAACATGTGTTCATAAAGTTGTTCCAGGTTCCATGCTGTTGGAATAGATGCATCTGTGGTTGAACATGGTCTGAATGAAATATTCTAGATGTTCTGTGTGAAAGTCGTGGTCTGGATGGAGCTGATGTTGATGTAAACCTGCAGATTCCTTTCACATTGATGATTCTGTCCAGATGTTGAAGCTTCCACAGACACTAATGCAGCCCCATACCATCACAGAGGCAGGCTTTGGACCAGGGGACCACACCCATGTTTACAAACACAATCTCACACTCTGACAGGTCTGACCTCAGATCAGATTTACACTTTGTCTCGGTCCATTTTTATGAACTTTGCTCCAGAGCAGACAGTGCTGGCTCTGCATCATGTTCACATGTGGCTTCTTCTTTACATGATGGAGCTTTAACTTGTATTTGTGGATGTGATGGTGAACTGTGTTCAGACGGTGGTTTGTGTTCCTCAGCCCATGCACTGGTTTAACCACAGAATCCTATGTGGTTAATGCAGTGCACCCTGAGGACCTGAAGACCAACCAAATCCAGGACTGAGGTTCAGCCTCATCATTGTGAAAAGAGATGACTATATTACATTCCATAGATAAGATGTCCAAGGTCTTGATGAACATTATTTTTCTATTGTTTCACAGTTTATAGACTCAGTTTTTCTCAGATTAGTGAACCTCTGCCCATCTTTTCTTCTGACTCCTTGTTAATCCAGTCATGTCACTGACCTGTTGATAATTAACCTCCTCAGATCTAGTCTTCTTCCAGATGTTTCTTTTTAAGTTCCCTTTCTTTGCTCTTGTCCAAACTATTATTTTCTATAAAAATTAAAAAAAAATTCTTTCAAGTGAAGTGTACAATTTATATTTTTAAATCTATATATTTTCTATTTTGAATAAAATATGTGATTTGTTTTCGCTTTCAGTATTTGAACCTTCTATTTCCAACACTATTGTTAATTATGTTTTAAATTTTCGGTATATTATTGACCCTGACTATTGACTGTTTTCGAAACTCTCGCCTGGTTCTGAATCTCGCGAGTAGAAATTTCACCATGGGAACGGAGTCGCGAGTCTCAGGAACAAAAGGCTCGCGACTCCGTAGCTCCTAAAACAACCCGAAAAAGTACCGAAAAAAACGTTACACGGTCAAAGGTCACTATGCGCCGTTTGATGATACCGAATAACAGCTGTAACAAAGTCTCCGGTGGGAAAACACGTAATTCCATCTTTATGTCTAAGTTTAAGGAAGATTTCTTACCGCGGGAAAAGTTATTCTCCTCCGTTTCTCTGCGGTCAAACTTCACGTTTCCTCCATATATGTGGTCCAGAAGCTCCGGTCGGTTCGCCGTTATACCCTGGAGACACAGAAATACGGAGATAACGGAGGGAGCAGACTGGTACCAGAGTGAAGACCGGAGTATCAAACATCCGGTAAACACTAGAAGCACATCTGGTCCGCGCTTTCAAAATAAAACCAACAGGGGCCGCCATGTTGAACCCGAACCCTGGACTCATTTAAACCGGTGTAACTCAGAACCAAAGTCGGGTTCATAGTTTAACCTGAGACAACTCCGAACTAGAATAATTTAACTCGGTTCAACTCAGAACCAGAACTGGGTTCATCATTTAACCCTGGTCCAATTTAAAACTAGAACTGGGTTAATAATTTAGCCCCGTCCAACTCAGAACCAGAACTGGGTTCATCATTTATACATGTGTTAAAGTACAAAGAGTTTCAGATAAAAACCTTAAAGAGTTGAAGTGTTAATCATATTGAAGATGTCTCCAGTTCCTCAGAATAACAGATAATATTTAACTGAGGAATAATATATTATTGATTTAGAACCAGTTATTTTTTTTAATTATTCACAGAACAGCAGGACCTGTGAAAAAAACGTGTATTAATACCGTTTATGATTTTATAAGTTCTCAGTACAATAGATACACTTGTGTTGTTACCTAACTAACGTTTTATTTAATCTCATAGGACTATTCCTGTGAATTCATTTATATAAAAACTTATTCATTATTTATGAATGACAGTTT
>JAQQZY010000008.1:3856692-3871792 GCA_030068375.1 Ostorhinchus rueppellii
GATGGGGTGTGTTTAAGACACAAATAAAGCCTTTCCAGTCAGTTAGTGAGGAGAGAATGGCTTTAATCAGGGCTTCTGAGCTCTGCAGGGATGTTCACAGCCTGGACTCCTGCTCTCTCTGTTCACTTTGTATTTAGTGTATTTTACTGTCACATACTTTTAGTAACAAGCCTATTCTGTGAATGTAACGAGTATAAAGTACAGATATTCATGCACAAATGTAGAGAGTAAAAGTAAAAAGTTACCAGAAAAATAAATTCTCAAGTAAAGTACAGATACCTAAAAAAAACATCTACTTAAGTACAGTAATGAAGTACTTCTACTTAGTTACTTCCCACCTCTGTTCATGACCCCTGTTGCTATGACCTTTGACCCTGTGGTGTCCTCCAGGCTTTGCTCAGAACACCTTCATCCCCTTCACTGAGACGTTCAGGGACAGTTTTGTTCAGGGTAGAGTTGAACGGGTGGACGTTGACAGACAGACGGTCGTTCTACGGGATGGACAGGTCAAGTTTTACACTGAGATACTTTAACCCTTTAATGATCTGCTTGTTTTTGGTTCTGGATGCACTTCACTAAAAATGCACCTCACTCTCAACAAACCCAGTTAAAACAGTGAAAAGTTCTGGTTTGCTGCCATCTAGTGGTTGAATCTATGAAACGCTGTTGAAATGTTGAAGGCTGAGTTTTCTGTCCAGGTTTGTGTCAGTGGAATGAATGTCCAGTGACAGATAAAAGTTAACATTAGGTCAAAACAGGTTTATTGAGAACATGTAATTAATGTGTGTGTGGGGGGGGGCATTATTTCACCAGTTTGGGGCTGTGATCCTGGTCCTTGAGAACCTCATGCTGAAGTAAGTTGGTGATGTTGTGGTTCTGCAGGAGATCCAGTACACCCACCTGATCCTGTGTACTGGGACTGATGGTCCGTTTCCTGGGAAGTTCAACACGGAGGCATCGTTTCAGACGGCGATTCAGGCTTATGATGACATGGTCACTCAGGTACAGAGTGAGAGATCAGTGGAACCGACAACCAGACAAACTGTGTGTTGTTTACATTATGTTATTGTTGTGTGTTTTACTGTGCGATGCATTCAGGTGCAGGCTGCAGACTCGGTGTTGGTGATCGGTGGAGGTTCCACTGGGGTGGAGATGGCTGCAGAGATAAAGACGGAGTATCCACAGAAGAAGGTGACTGTAACTGTAAATGTGAAAGTGTTTCAGGTTCAGTTTACAGCAGGTTCAACTCCTGCTCATGGTGGTGTTTCTTCTCTGGTGTTCAGGTGGTTCTGGTCCACTCCAGGATAGCTCTGGCAGATTCAGAGCTGCTCCCCAGTGTTCGACAACAGGCCAAGGAGGTTCTTCTGGAGAAGGGGGTGGAGCTTCTGCTGGGTATGACTCACCTGAGCACAGATGTGGATTCTGTCAGGTTTATGGGTGTGTCAACCTGATGTTGGTGTTTCAGGACAGAAGGTGACAGACCTGTCGCAGCTGCAGCTGAACGTGACCAGAAAAAACACTGAGGTCACCACAGATAAAGGCCTGAGTCTGACCACAGACCTGATCATCTGCTGTACCGGACTCAGGGTCAACTCTGCAGCCTACGCTTCCAGCCTGGGTGAGTAGAAACACGGTCCACCAGTAGAAACACGGTCCACCAGTAGAAACACGGTCCACCAGTAGAAACACGGTCCACCAGTAGAAACATGGCCCATCTGTCCTCCATGGTCCACGTGCTGTATGTTTGATGGACATGGTTGGAGCTTGTCCACTCAAAGGTGTCTTTGGTCCTGGAGGAGTAGTTTGTCCCTTCTCAGTCACATGTGGTTGGTTGATCTGCTCAGTTGGTTTGAGAGTCAGTAGATGGTCTTTCTGAGATGTTCACAGTCCAATCTGAAGGTCTGTCCAGGAGACTTGACGTGGACATCAGTCCAACGTATCTGTTTCCATGTCTCCATTTTGTTGTCTCTGCAGCTGATTGTCTGGCCGATGACGGAGCTCTGAAGGTCAATGAACACCTCCAGGTTCAAGGTTTCTCTAACATCTTCGCTGTGGGCGACTGCGCCAACATTGCAGAGCCAAAGATGGCGTACCATGCCGGACTGCACGCCGCCGTCGCCGTTAGCAATATCATCAATAGTCTGAGTGGCAAACCACTGACGTCTTATCAGACAGGTAAGTGCCTCCACCCTCAGCCTCAGCGTCATCTGACAGACAGCGTTTACCTGAGGGCGTTTCCTTTTGCCTGACCACATCTCCATTCATCTGATGGCGTTTCATTTGGCCTGTTCCATGTTTGTGACGCTGCAGGGAGTGTCACCATGTTGCTGGCGATGGGTCGAGATGATGGCGTGGGTCAGTTCAACGGGGTGCGTTTGCCTCGATGCCTCGTCGCTCTGGGGAAAAGCAGAGATCTTCTGCTGTGGAAGAGTTGGAGGGAGATGGGACAGAAACAACCATGACCTGAACGTTTGCCTCAGACCTCATTCTGGACCTGAGACCTGGTCATCATTCTTGGTTAAACCAGGACAGCGTCACATCTGCACAACATCCTATAGCTATGAGGCTGAGGTTGGACCGTAAGTCTGGTCATTTATGGTCAAAGGTCAGAGTTCTTGTGCCTTCCATCGAACCGTCTTCCTGTTGGTTTATTATCTTTAATAAAATACATGAGACAAACAAATACTAGAGCGCTTTGAGTGTGAACATTAAGATTAATTAAAATATTAATTAATTACAAATACATCAAATCACCTTTACTTTGAGTTTTCTAACAGATCATCAGAACATCACACCTCGTGTCCAGAGTTTACTTTATTTAACAGTTTATTCTGTTACATTTAGGTACATATTCAACATAAATCTGTTACACTTTATATATATTATGAGAACATACTATATCTACTGCTTCATATTTGATGAAACTGTTCAATAACGTCATAAATCATCTGATTCCTTTTTAATCCAACATTTTGCAGCTTCTCTAACATGACAATGTGTTTTTTTCTTTAATCTATAGAAGATGATACTGAGGACAATCTACATCAGATGAAACTATTATAACCTGACAATTTATAAAAGAAATGACAATAAAATGAGCAGGTCAATCAGAAAGTGTTGCAGCAATTAATTAGAAAGTTTGTGCAGCATTACTCAACTTGTATTTGATGCAGAACGTGTCAGGACACACAGACATAGTATTAGTTCTTTAAACTCCATAAAGTAATGTTCACTGTGAACGTTTTCTATTATTAAACTATGATTTTATTTCGGAAATGTTGCCTCTCTCTCTCACTCACACACACCCTCTATAAACAAGTGTTCTGTATAAAAATAACTCCTGTTAATGTCATAAATGTGTCCCAGTTTGTTAGTGATGGACATTAATGGCGTTCTACTGGAGAAGATGATCATCAGTCCATAAAAACTGGAAAAAAGTCAAAAGAAAATGATTTTAAAGAAAGAAAAGCATTGTATCTTCACTTAGATTTATTTTAAAAAGATGAAACAAACCAGACAGTGTAAGGGATCTTAACCATAACCTTACCTTTAAATGGTCTGCATTTATAGAGCCCAGTTTCCACACCTTCGTGGTGCCCAAAGCGCTTTACAGAGCCTGACATTCACACACACACTCACACACCAGTAGGCAGCTGCTGCCAGACCTACTGGGAGCAATTTAGGGTTCAGTGTCTTGCTCAAGGACACTTTGACATGTGGACAGCCGGAGCCAGATTTGAGCCATCAACCCTTCGTTCATTGGACGACCCGCTCTACCAACTGAACCACAGGCACCCAACCCTTAACCTTATCCCTAAATAAAGAAAAGCATCAAATCTTCCAATCAAATCACTGATATATTTTAATATAATATACAAACCAACAACCAGACAGTGTAAGTGACCTCAACCCTAATCACAACCCTTAACTATAACCCTTATCCCTAACACTAACCCTTAACCTTAACCTTTAACCCTAATATTAACCCTTAACCTTAACTCTTATCTTTATCTTGATCCTTATCCTTACCCTTTAACCCTTCATGTGAAACACTGCTCCATGGAGACAGACAGCCTGTGCCATTTCTTTTTGTTTGTTTGTGGGTTTTTGTTTGTTTTTTTTTTTTTACAGAAAGTTAGAACAATAAAAAATGTTTTCCGATGATAGACCATTTTTGCTTTTGGTTTATTTGGCTTTCATTTGTATAGACCAGATCTGTTTCAGCTGAAACTGAATGAAAGCTCAGTTTGTTCCTGTAGAGGGCGATGTGGTTCTGTTTTTCCAAACCCATAAACACCTTCACCTCTTCTGATGCATGTGCAGGGTTTTGGACCCCCAAAATGTGACTCTTTGTCAAAAAACATATTCACAATGGTAACAATCTGGATAAATACTAGATGGCCATTCTGCTTTTGGAGCTCAGACCCAAATAAAAACCAACTTTTATAAACTGCAATAACTCTGAGGTGTTGTTCGACTCTGTTATGATTCATAACTAAATGAATAAAACATGGACAGGTGTGCAGTGAACGTAGTCCCATGGAATAAATCACATCCAATCAGGTCCAGATGTGTTTATGTTGTTTTATCAGCTGCAGAGGTATTAATTCAACAGAACACACACTGTTTGGACACACACATGGTTCCTCTTATCCCTGAATCTTCTTCTAGATTCAGACGAGCCAAAACACACAGGACGGACTCTGCCGATCCCTCTGAAGTCCTGGTTCTCAGGAACATGATGAATTCTGATAATATTATGGAACCTCTGGCCCTGCATGGTTCTGAAAGCACCAGCCAAACCACACAACTCCGACTCAGACCTTTAGCACCTTATCGTTTAGAGCCGGGGCTGATGGGAAGAATGAGAGAAGCCCAAACAGTTCCACATCATCAACATCATGTGGACAAAATGGAGGAAAATGTACAATCTGATACAAATGACATAGACAAAAAGGAAATCAAAGAAAACATGATGGGACAGATTTAATAGGATGGAAATGAAGTAAATGTCAATGAGTTCAAGTAATTTACTGACCGTCATGTATAGTTTTTGTTGTTGCTTTTCTTCTGTTCCGTTATGGTAGGGATGTCAAACTCATTTTCGATCAGGGGCCACATACAGTCTGTGATCTGAACTGGGCCAGAGCAGTAGAATAATAACCTAAATATTCTCTCCCAACTCCAAAGTTTTCTCTCTGTTTTGAGTCAAAAATGTAAGATTACATGATTAAAATGTTTACATCTACAAATGATCATTTATAAAACATGAAGCATTAAAAAAATTTTTTACTTAAGAACAAAAAAGTGCAGTTTTAACAGTATTGTCTCCTCTTCTCATTTCCACATGTCCATTATAACGTACAGATCAGTGAATCTACAAAAACACAAAACATTTAATAACACACAGAATATTGGTAAAATTACATTGACTTCTATTGAAATATTTCAGGTTGTATTTGTTCAGGTTATTCCCATGATTTGTAAAAAAAAAAAAAAAAAAAAAAGTTTGTAAATGTAAAGATTTTTAGGTATAATTTAACTTTTTACTCGAAAGCAAAAACACACTGAACCAAATGTGTCTGTATGTGGCCCCTGAACTGTATGATTTGAACATCTTTAACTGTTGATATCTTCAATGTAATTTTTGTGTTTCATTAATTCATTCCGCGGCCCAGACTGGACCCTTTGGTGAGCTGGATTTGGCTCCTGGGCCGCATGTTTGACACCTGTCCGCTATGGAGTGTATTGTTCTGTTATTGATCAGAAAGTCTTCATCGTATGTTGAACAGCTATGAAACACTGCTCAGAGGGTTTTAGACGTGAAACACTGGGTGTCTCCACCTGTTCTACTGTTATTTTTAGAGAAAACAAACTCCTTTTAATGACAGACTTTTGGCTTAAACGCGTTCACACATGCTGTTTCCACTTTTGAAACCTTTCGTTTCAGGACGTGAACGACGTCCAGACGGTGAATGTCCACCTCTGTCCTAAACTACACTGACCAAAATAAAGACACTTTAAATACACGCAGGAAATCTGAAAAAAAGCTCTGAATTTTCACTCAAGTGTTGTTAATAATATACTGAACAAGACTGCTTCATGTGGCCAGTAGGTGGCGCTGGATTTCACGTCTAAACAGAGGAATTGAAGGAGATTGTGAGTTTTTCATCTCACAGGGCTGCAAAGTTTTTTGTTATTAAATTGATTATAATAATAATAATAATAATAACAATAATAATAATAATAACAATAATAATAATAACAATAACAACAACAATAATAATAATAATAATAATAATAATAATAATAATAATAATAATAATAATAATAACTAGAAAAGCACTGGGAGAGCGCAGACCTCCACCAAGGTAGTGTTTGTACTGTGCATCACATAGACTTCATGTCAATGCCCCTAGTGGCCCCATGTGGTACTATAATAATTAAAAAAAAACAAAACAAAACATTTTCCTGGAGGATGGAAGACTTTTTTTTTTTTTTTAAAGCTTTTTCAGAATCAGACTCCAAATCTGGCAGAATTATTCATGAATAATAAGAGAATAAAAAGAAGAGCTAATTATTATTCCACTATAACCTACTTCATTAACATATTGGGCCAAAAAATACACAAAAATCATCAAATTGGCATAGAGTAGTATCAGCTGATTCAACTGCTTTTCCCAGTTTGTAAAGTGAATAAATATTCATGAAGAAATACATTTCCAACATTTCAGACTA
This sequence comes from Ostorhinchus rueppellii, assembly GCA_030068375.1. Classification (NCBI taxonomy): domain Eukaryota; kingdom Metazoa; phylum Chordata; class Actinopteri; order Kurtiformes; family Apogonidae; genus Ostorhinchus; species Ostorhinchus rueppellii. Next base: position 3,863,431 of record JAQQZY010000008.1, read on the forward strand.
AGGAACATTTCATATATTGAACAAATAACACGAGAGAAGAGGAAACAGTACATTAATAATAATCACAAAAATAAAAGTAAAATGCATAATCATAACAAAATAAATTGAATTTAGAGATGGGTCTAATCTTGAATTAACACATTTACATTATCTGTTACATTCAATGTTTGCTGAGGTTTAATGAACTTCAGTGATTTCTTTTTAAAGTTTTTTTTTTTAACTCATTCATGTAAATATTAAATAGTGGTCTTATTTTCATGAAACCACATTTGTGTACATGTTGTTTGGTCAAAATAATTATGGTATTATATATGTTTTCCCTTTTTCTATCCTCCAATAAAACATAGAATTTAATAACCTCATAGCTTAGATTGGGTGAATTTGAGTCGTTTTCAGATCCAATTTTGAAATGATCTCCAGAAGGTTTTAACATATTTACACTAAAAGAAAAAAAAAAAAAAGCTGTTCTAATGATTCACAAAATGTATAATAATTTTTTTTCCCAAATTAAATCTCTGTCTGAGAAAAACATTAGAGGGGTAAATATTATTTATTATCTTCAGATGAGTTTCTTTAGCTTTAGGCAGAACTGGAAGGGAAAGGGGTCTGGTTCTGATGTTTGTAGGATGGAGGACGTGTGTGGAGACCTGACAGGACATGATGAACTGACGACGGAATGACGTTCATTGTGAAATGTAGACGGTGATGACGTACTGGGAAGCAGGTGAGAGGAGGAAGGTCACAGAGACGAAGACTAGTGAGACCGGACCCTGACCCTGTTCCTGACCCAAACACACACAGGCGTCACAGTTTCTGTCTTATTTGTTGATAGATTCACAGTTCTGTGTGCTGTTGTTTCTCCCATATAATCTGTTGTTTAGATTAAGACTAGAGGACTTTCTAGGATTCCTGACTTCCTGTTGTTTATCCACGTGGTATCATTTAAGCTGAGCTCATGAACTGTTGTAATAGATCCAGATCAAGTAGATCAGCTGACTTTCATTCAGTCAATCCTTCACACAGATTCAATATCAGCCCAGGATTTAACACGAGTTTCCTTCGACGTCTCCACCCAAACTCATGTGGCCTTCAGGATCTTTGACACATGGATGTTTCAGACAACACTGGACATGTTTCATCACAGTGGAATTTATATTGATTTGACTCATAAATACTTGTTTATTCATTAACTTTTATGACTGAATGTCTGAATGATTCGTCAGAAACACATTATCTGAAGTTTACAAACTTAATAATGGAATGTTTTTAATCGTCTTTATAACAATGTGAAGCAAAACTCGTATTTGATAATGAGACTAAAAATGAATTCTGAAAACATTTATAAGAGAACATGACATATACATGTACACCCACTGGTTTTTGTTTAAGAGTAGAAAAGGATTACAAATGACATGCAAGTCCTCCAACCTCAATCTTATGGATCAGCCATGAAATGAAATGAAATGTGCACAATACATGTCCAGAACCAACAAGAACAAATGACTTTAAATGTTGATATAAAATATAAGAAAAAAGCTGGAGTCAACATTAAAAACAGACGGATCATCAACAAACAAACACTGAATTATTCACAGATAAACAATAAAACTAAGAATGAACTGATGCTGTTTAGAACGGGTCTGAGGTTCTGAACTGGTTCTGAACTGGTCTGTGGAGCTCCGCCCTCCTCACTCTGTTTCTTCTGGGGTTTTCAGTGTACATCTAAGTGGTCATCAGACTCCTCCTCCTGCTCCTCCTCCTGCTCCTCCTCCTCATGCCGCCGGTGGAGCTCTACCCTCCTCACTCTGCTCAGCTGGAGGACTGGGACTGGGCTTGTGTAGGAGTCCAGGATCAGGGACCATGAGGAGGCCGGTGGGGGTCTTCAGCTCCGTCCGAACCCTGACGTCAGGATGAAAAGCCTCTGAACCTTCTTCATCATCTTGTCCACACATTGACAGTTTGTTGGAACTCTGGGATTTTGACTCGACCATGAGTGTGAAGAGGAGGAAGGCTGGTCTGGTGATCAGCTGGAACAAGTCCTTGTCCATCCTGACTCCGTGGAGAAAAGGTACGTTGAGCTTTTCCGTGTGGTGTCAGTGATGTCAGAGCTGCTTCTGTTTGTGACGCCTCTACTGCTCTGCTGAGCTCAGACTGATTCACTGTCAGTAAAAACATCTGAGTTTTCTCTTTGTGGATCTTAAAGGTGCCTGATGACACATGTACTTCAGCTCCCATGAGTGGATTTTGATCATTTTTGGGGTTTATTGAATAATAAGTGACTTGTAAATACGCATTCATGTCTGTGTAGCTCAGTATGTTTACACGGGGGCAGTTTTACTGAGTACAAATACTTCCACACATGGAATTTAACTGCAGTATCCCACTAAAATACACACGTGCGGGACTTATACTTGGGTATTTCCAGTATTTCCTACTCCACACACTGCACTTTTCCTGTCATTACCTTTGTCTGTTAATAAAATGCACATTAATCTGAGTCATAGTTAATAACTGATGTCTCTGATCCATAATGTGATTCTTGCACCATGAGGGTTTAGTATTTCACTAACTTTTGCTGATTAACATGAGGTTAAAGTAAATTAGTAAAAGTGCTGTGGCTATTTTGTTTGGGTTTAGGTTTTTTTTGTTTTTATACTTTTTTATTTATTTTGAAATAGCAGTTTATATTACAGAGCACTACATGCATCATATCAAGAGCCATTTTGGACCCACTACCATGCACAGATTTTATACATTTCAGTAACCATGAACATAAACATATATTAGGAGTTGAAGGAAAAAAACAATAACATGTGTACAAATTAACAAAATAAATAAAATTGAAAAAGAACTTTATGAAACTGTTTATAGTTCATTTTTAGAAAAAAATCCCATTATTTGGTTTAAGCTACAGATTTGATTTTAAAATTCTACATGTTTTTATGGGTATTTAAACTGAACTAGGACCTTTTCTTAACCCTAACCAAAGGACTTTACCTGACCTGAACCTAAAAGTGTACAGAACCGTAGAACTCTGACCTGTACTCCTGTACCTCCTCAGTTAGGGTTAACTCGAAACATGAAGCTCCTACTCACATGGAGGGTGGGACATCAGATGCTTTAAAACACAGGTGTCAAACATGCGGCCCGGGGGCCAAATCCGACCCACCAAAGGGTCGGATCCGGCCCCTGGGACGAATGTGTGAAATGCAAAAATGACACTGAATACATGAACAATCAACGATGTTCAAATCATTTCAGGTCAATTCAATCTAAAGTGAGTCAGAGCAGGAAAATATTATTAGAATAAATAATAAATTCTGAAAAGATTTTTTTTCTTTGTTTAGTCTTAAAAAAGTAAAATTAGACAGAAGTTTACATTTACAGACTGACCTTCAAATGTCTGAAGAGCAGTCTGTGGAATTCTACCAATATTCTGCCTGTTATTAAATGTTTTTCTATTTTTAGATCCACTGCGAGATATAAGCTGTGATGCACATCTATAAATGATAAATTATGGTGCAATACTGTTAAAATTGCGCTTATTTTTCTTCAGAATTTTCAGGTTGTTCATATTAGATCATGTTCTGTTCAAGTAAAGTTGGTAAACGTAAACATTTTCATGACAGAATTTTACATTTTTTCACTCAAAAACACAGAAAACTTTGGTTTTGACATCATTTATATATTCTTATCCTTTTTTTAAATTATTTTTTTTTATATTATTTCACTGGTCCAGCCCACTTTATATCATATTAGGCTGAATGTGGCCCCTGAACTAAAATGAGTTTGACACCCCTGATGTAAAATGATGGAATACCACATTTCCATTTCAGTATGTTGTACTTTTACAGCAGTAGAAGGTCAGTACTACTCCTACTCCTACTCCATCTGTCTGTGCAGGTTGTTGTATTTGATCCTGATGGGATCACTGCCTCCTTTCATTTGTTTCTTCTGTGTTCATCTTCTGTAGGCTGATTAACTCTTGGCTTTGTTCTGTTCTTATTTAAGGAGTAAAAGCTGTAAAAGGCTTTAAAAGACATTTTGAAGTAGGTTCGTCACATCTCTAGTCCCAGTAACGTCTCCATCCCTCTGTGTAATAAAGATTTTAACTAACAGTGTTCTCATATTTTAAGTCATAAAATGAACCATGTAAACAGTCACAAGGATAAAACCCGTGTGAAGGTTCATAAACTCTCATCAAATCTCAACAGTTGATGTAAATTAAACTTGAGCTGTAACATAGTCTGTGCTGTGGTTTCTCCAACAATAAAACACATGCATATTTGACCTGCTCCATGTGTTTACTGGAGAATCAGGACGGGATAGAATAACAGCTGTCACAGAAGAACAGTCTAAACAACCAGGAAATTCAAGCATCTTCTAATCACTCTTTGTTTATGAGACAAAACCAGCAGAAGAACCGAGGTTAAAGCAGTTTCATACGATGGAAGGAAAAGTCACAGATATTATCCAACAAAATCTGAACTGAATGTATTTGAAGAAATAATTCCAGGTCCTCGTTTGAGAACAGCTGAACTAAATCTAAATAAAGTACAGTTAAATTAAATATGGTCAAATAAAATACGGTACAAACACCAGAGTGGCCTTTAGAATCACATGTCGCTCTGCTTTAAAACTAAGACTGAATTGAAATGGTGACTTTATCAGAACTTAAAGCAGTCCATTAGATCAGTGGTTCTCAACCGGGGGGGGTGGGGGTGTCAGTTATTTAGACAGTTCGACAGTTAGTTAGGTAGTTAGTGTGGCTTTGTTCAACAAGGTTGAGAAACACTGTGACGGGTTCGGTTTCCTTTAAAACACACGTGTCAGTTCAGCCCTGGTGATGGGTTAGGGTTAGACTTAAGCTTCCCATGATCCTCTGTTTCCTCTGAGTTAGTGTCAGAGGCAGAGGTGGCAAAAGTACTCCCATTCTGTACTTAAGTAGAAGTACAGTTACTTCAGTGAAAAAATACTCTCATAAAAGTAGAAGCACTGATTCAACTCCTTTACTTGACGAAAAGTTAAAAAGTACAACTTCTCAATTGGTATAAAGTACAAAAGTAAAAGTAAAACTGCATTTTTTGCAATGAATGATACAATACTTAATTGCAAAGGTCAAATTAAACAAAGTACAGGTTGGTAGCAGTAAGGAAGTGAAAAAATAAAAAAAAGATTTTTGGATGAAAATCATTTTTAGGACATTTAATGATGATGATCATGTAATTTCATTGTAGTTTTATTTTGAAGTGAACTTCACCTTTTTTTTTTTTTTTTATATCCGGTTAAAGATGACACTGAGCACATCCTTTTTAGTTTGAAAAAGTAACAAGTCTATTCTGAGAATGTAACTAGTATAAAGTACAGGTATTTATGCAAAAATGTAGAGAGTAAAAGTAAAAATTTGTCAGAAAAATAAATACTCAAGTAAAAGTACAGGTACCAAAAAATCTGTTTAAGTACAGTAACAAAGTACTTCTACTTAGTTACTTCCCACCTCTAGTCAGAGGTAGTTTAAGCCTAAGCCTCTGTTGGGTCGCCAGCGTGAGCGTGTCCTGACTGTAAAAGCTGTCACCATGTGATCGTTGGAGGTAAATCTCTGCTGCAGATCTCCAGTTCATCCCTGTTTGTTTCTCATCCCAGTGTCAGATTGCCTCACATTCCTCGCTCAGATTTCTCTGTCGGAGTATTTACAGTACAAGCGTCCACACCTGCTGAGCTGCAGAGTCTGCGGCCGCCCAGCAGTGGGAGGAGGGCTGGGGGTAGGATAAATCTGCCCATTGTTGAGGCTCTGTGCAGCTCTGTGCTCTATTTGACAGCACTCCCATTGTTTGCCATGTTCCTCAGAGGAGGAAGAAGAGGCCCGTTGTAAAGATAACACTTACATTGTGTACAGTGCAGTGGGGAGCAGCTTTTTATTGGCGCTTCTCTTGTGTTTGTCTGTTATCGTTTCATCGCTGTTTAGGTTGAAGAGGAAAGCTGAGTGTAGATGAAATAACACTGAAGGACTGGACAGAAATCTGAGGTTTTCTGCTTCATGAGGCTGAAAAAAAATGGAGAACAACCAGTTTGTTCCAATCTGCATTTTTACAGCCTAGAGGTGGAAAAAAAGAGTCTACAAATACTTAATAAACACTAAATATACTGTAATTCTTCTGTAATTCATGTATTTTTATGTACTGTATTTAAAGTATTTTTTATAAGCCTTACATTTTCACTACAGGCTCATATGAAGTGAATCATCCATTGTTTCGATTTTGCGTGAACATCAGTCTGTTTTTAACCCAGTGAAACAATAACATAAAACACACTCCTTATGACTAACACAAGATGGAAATGGTAGAGCAGGTCATCCATTAACCAGAAGGTTGGTGGTTTGACTCCTTCTCGGTCTTTGTTGTGTGCTGTTGTGTCCTTGGACAAGACATTTCACCCACCTTACCTCCAGTGTGACTCACACTGGTGTATGAATATGTATGAATGTTTGCTGGTGGTGGGAGGGGCCGTCTGTGTCAGTCTGTCCCAGGGCCGCTGTGGATACAGATGGAGTTTAACACCAGCAGTGAATGAAGAATGGATCCAATGGAAGCGTTATAGAAGTCTAATCCACTATTATTATTAATTATTATTATTATTATTATTATTATTATTATTATTATTATTATTATTATTGATAGTAGTAGTAGCAGTATTTTTTATTATTATTAATAAAACGACATCTATCAATGTTATGATTGACCACTTTCACTGATTGATCACAGAAAATGAAGCCAGAATTTCCTGGATCAATTTTTAGTTTGACCTCCTCACAGATTCATTTAAACCCATCTCAGTCTGATTGGATTTCAGTTGGCTGTGGCTGATCCACTGTTTCAAAATGAAGTCTATATTTGCTGATGCACCAGGTCCTGAAACTCCTGAGCAATCTGTGGTCCAGCAGAGACCCCCCTCTGTTTAAACCATCAGCTGAGGATGTTACCCAGACTCCTCTGTTTTCCATCGCCAGCTAATGTTACCCAGACTCCCTTTCTTTATCGGAGCTAACGGAGGCCCACCGCTGCTCAGCGCTATCACAAACTGAAACCAACAGGATAAGACAAGAATGTGCAGGAGCTCTGAACCCAGATCCAAACAGCCTCGGTGTCTCTGACACTAACCCTAACCCAGGTCTAGATTTAACCCTAACCCAGGTCTAGATTTAACCCTAACCCAGGTCTACCTTTATCCAGGGTGTAGATCCCACACTTTAGTCAATATTTATTGAACTACTTCTCTGAAATGATCGTATCTCTGAGCATCGGATCCCTGCTTGTTTGATGAGATCTTACATCAGTCTTTCCTAACATGACCATAACATTAATAATTAAACAAAACATGAATAAATTCAGATTATATGAAACACTGTTAATCTATATTTAAACTGAACTCAATAGGATTAAAATGAATTTAAATGCAGTACATTTGACAGATATATTTTAACATCGTCATATTTTACCTCTGGTTTTAGCAATGTTTTGTTGTGTTTACTAGATTAACTTAATCACTACTATTTATCCACATTTCTCATTTATCAGTTTATTGTGGACTGAATTTCCTGCAGATCAAACTTTTATCTCAGTGGATCTGCATGAACTGAATGAATGAATGAATGAACAGCCGAGTGTCCTCCTCCATCTGACCACCCACAGAGTTAACAGTGCTGGATTACCCATAACCCACCTGGGCTGTAAAACCAGGCAGCTTGTCTGAGCCTGTTCAAATGCCATCAGAGCTGACATTCAGCCTGAGGTCAAACCAGCAGTTTTACCCTGAAATCCTCTGAAAACACATAAACCTGTTAAAAACAGGTTGCTGTGTTCAGGGGAGTTGGACGACTCACCTGCTCAGTAAAACTGCAGTTTAAGAAATAATATAATCCAAAGATTCTTCACCATGACCTTTTCATTTTTTGTCTGAACTCTTTACAGTTCTTGTTGTTATAAAAAAAAATAAAAAATAACAATTTCTACATCAAACATTTCATGTCTTCTGATTTTTTTGAAGTCACATTTATTACCAATGTTTACATTCCACAGTAGGACAAAAATCATTTACAAACCTGTATATGTACACAACGGCTCATCCTGATCTGTTTGATTAGGAATTATTAATAGGACACTTTCAGTTATCCTAATTCTGTTCCAAATTATCAGCCTTTAAAAAAAACACTACATCTGTCACAAAAATGACCTAAAATATGATCAAACAAACCACTAAGTCCTAAAACAATGAGAAGTCAATATAAGAGAGAAACATTAAATGTGTAAAGCAGTTCATTTTAAACATAAGTGTAGCATAACACCCCCCCCCACCACCACCACCA
>JAQQZY010000008.1:3925747-3936032 GCA_030068375.1 Ostorhinchus rueppellii
GGTCATTCACCGCCATCTAGTGGAGGAAAGTACTAACACTACCTTAAAAAAAATACAAACACTACCTTAAAAAAAAAAAAAAAGTACAAACACTATCTTGGCAGAGGTCTGTGCTCTCTGAGTGCTTGTCCTGTTGTCTTTGTTTTAGGGCAAAACTATAACATAAAATTATGAAAAATTTACATTTACAAACAATCCAAACAAAAACAATGTGAATAACCTGAAAAAAAGTGTGATTTTAACATTAACAGAACAAAAGAAAACAGTCAAAATAAAAAAAGAAAACTTCCTGACATTCTGTTACAGTAAAAGTATGAATGTTTTTCAGAAATATTGCAGAAAATGTAAATTCTGGAAGAAACTTCTATTTCGTCTGATTCAACTGTTTAAGAAAATCATTAAAATAATAATAAAATAGAGGCGGAGGATGAAGCCCAGCTCTGGGTCTTTGAAGGTTAAAGTTATGACAGAATCAAATGTGAGTCAAAACATGCGATCGCCCCAGGCTGTGTGTTTTTACAGAGCCAATGAACATCCAAAAAAAGACATTTAATGGCGCTGAAAAGCTGCATTATTTATGTAGCGACAGGAATATTGGACTGACAGGTATGAAACCTTTTAGAAGTGTGAGTGGGTGTTTGGGTCTTTGAGGGTTAAAAGGAGCTGTTTTATCCTTCATTGACACATGTTCAGCTGAACAGGCTCTTCATTTATATGCCATTAAATCCAACTTTATTTATAAAGCACTGTCAAACAACCATAGTGGACCACAGCGCTGAACAGGACACCAGAAACACAACAGCAATGAATAAAAGCATCAAAACATTAAAATCAAATCAATAAATCAAGTTAAAATACAAAAGTGAGGAAAATATCAACTTTGCACGAAATAAAAGTTAAAAACAGACACCGGAGGTCTGTGTGGCCTACAGAGGCAGGGTGATCCAGTCTGGGACCAGGACCACAGTCTGGGACCAGGACCACAGTCTGGGACCAGGACCACAGTCTGGGACCAGGACCACAGTCTGGGACCAGCAGCAGCTAAAGCCTGATCTTCTTGGAGCTTGGACCTTGTTCTGGGCCTGTAGTACCTATAATGTCATCATTTCCTGAAAATGTAATAAAATTTGCACTTAATCAAAAATGTAATAAAACCCAAGAATGGAATAAAATATCCAGACTGATAATGTAATAACATTTTTTTTTATCAATAATGTAGTACCTTATTACATGTGATAATGTCAAACTTCATAGATAATATACCCACCTGAAAATGTAATAGCTCCCCAATAATGTAATAAGGTAACATTATTGGTAAAAATGTTATTACAAAATCAGTCTGAATATTTTATTACATCAATGGGTTTTATTACATTTTTGATTAAGTGCACATTTTATGACATTTTCAGGAAGTTATGACATTATTGGTGTTACAGAGCACCTTCAAAAGCAGCTGATCAACTGACCTGAGACAGAGACTGAGGAGCTCAGAGAGGCAGGGCGGTGCAAGACCATGGAGGGATTTAAAAACAAATAAAAGGGTTTTAAACTGGATTGTAAAGTGGACAGGCGGCCAACGGAGCCACTAAAATCAGAGAAATGTGCTCATGTTTATGAGTGACAGTTAAAGGATACAAACACAGACAAAAATGAATAAAAGCATTAGAAAAACATTCAAATCAAATCAGATCAAATAAATAAATAAAAGCAGTTCAAATATAAACTATGTAATTCTCTGTACATGCACTAGGTGGGGCTGTCCCACCGGAAATCCCTCCTCCATCCACGACCTCTGCCGCTAAATAATGGATTTCAGATGTAATCTGTTTAATATATTGGATCATAAGCTTATTTAGGAGGCTCATAAATAGATTCCTTTAATCTCTGTCTTCTGTGAGGGTTGTAAATGATTTGTCAACACATCCAAGTGCATTTATTTGACTTTTTTTTTTACTTGTTTTTTTAAACTGATAGAGCTGCTGCTGGGAAAAGGCTGGAATAAACACATCCTTCAGCTGAAGTTGTGGAAATACACAAGTTATTTAGGATACCTTTGTTAACTTTTTCCAACTAAAGCACGTTACTGCACACCTGATCTGCTGTGTGGATGTGCATCTGTGAGTGGAACCCCAGATAGAAGTCGGGACGCTGTGCAGGAGCTCCACACCGGTGCCGGTTCCGTTGCCCTTGGTGGGTTTTTCGCAGTGGGAAAGTGGAATGTGCAGTAGCCAGGGCGGTGGTGGTTCTACAGTAGAGGCAACGGGGAGAGAGAGGGAGGGAGAGGAGAGAAGCAAGGGAGGGAGAGGGGAGAGAAGAGAGAGAGAGGTGTGGGGGGGGCAGATACTTGGTAACGCATCACAGCAGGACAGGCAATCGAATCTAAAGGCGCTCAGCCGGCGACGGACACGGACGAGGAAGGTAGGACCATATGATAATGACAGCACCGAGCTGACGGGGACAAAGCCATGTTAGAGCCATGACTGCGGCACAGGAGCTGCTCCCACATCAGGGACAGTCCTCTCCGTCTGTGGAGAACCAGGTCTTTGCCCTTTTGCGGTCGTGCGTAAATTCCCGACTTTTACGCGCAACCGTAGTTCTTTCATTTGTGCATGTGTTCGCGTGTGCGTGGCGCGGTTTGCATTTGCGCATTCAGATGAGACTTTGAGAAGTTGTTTATTGAGTCATGATGAGAATAATCCCAGTTGTGTGCGCGTGCCGTGTCGTGACCCGTTGGATCGAACAGATGACGTGAACCCGACATCTGCGGCCACTTCGCCGGAGTGTTCGCGCGTTTTCGTTCCGATCCAACTGTTGCTGTTTGTATAATCCCGGATCTTTATCTTTTTCCTTTTTTTTTGTCTGTGTTGAAGCTGTGTGTGACTGCGCAGGGGTGTCAGGTGTTCGGTTGTATCTCAGGTAGCCTCAGTGTGTTCAGAGGTGCCTGCTGGGAAGCGGCGTGGCGCCCACTTATTTATTCATGTGTCACCTGAACGCGGCGGCGACGCAGCGCCAGGTTAAAGGGGAATACCGTAAGAGTGTGCCCGTTAATCCTGCTGCCCGGATCACTTCTCTGTGTTTATGTAACACCTGGACATATTGCATTTGCTCCATATTTCATGTGATGGCATTTTTGGTTTTTACGCAAGAACCCCCCCCCCCCACACACACACACACACACACACACAGAGCCATGCCGCATGATCCTGCAGAGAGATTCGATGCAGAGTTGGTTTGAGTGCTCAGACTTTTGATCCACTTTTGGGGGAATATATATTATTTAAGAAAACATTTTGTTATCGCCCCAGGCTGGATGTTTTCCTGTAAGTCTGGAGGATGGAGCACCGGAGGCAGATACAGCTGATCTGACCAAACAGGATTCAATTGGCCAAATATTAGAAGTTTATGGAAATATGTGCACGTGAGCGGGTGTTATATAATGACTAATACTGTCTGTTAAAGGCAGAGAATAGGACTGTGTGTGTTTTCATTGTCTTACACATGCAACATATGTCACATACATCTCATGTTTAAAGAATCCCATGTTTTATGCATGTGCTAAGCTGCAGAGAAACTCCAGTGTCTTTTTATTTTAATTTTATTTTTTTATTTGGTGCATGCCTCTGACAGATGCCCTTTCTGACTATCTGTCTGTCACTCTCCCTGAATTCATTCAAAATACGAGAAGGAAGAAAAAAACGACTGAAATGGATAGTCCATATCTGACAGCCCGCTTGACTGACAGCCTCAAATGAAACTCAATATGAAGGACAGAGGAATGAATTGCAGATACAGTGACTGTACCGCCACAGCTCTGAGGTCTCAGACAGGGAACACAAGTGGATGAGGTCCACACAGGTCTGGAGGAGTCGACAGTCGGATGAATGAGAAAGCAGGAGGCAGAGACTGGGGAGCGTTTGGAGAAGCGCTGGGTATTCAGATGAAGCTTCTCTTTTGCTCCACAGTGTTGGAACAGTGTGAGTTTGGGGAGAGCTGGCAGTGATTGTCTGCTTTAAAGCATCTGAGGCATCTGTGTAACTGTTACATCATTGTTTCTGAATGGAGTGTGTGTTTATTAGTTGGATACCGTTGTGTGTGTGTGTGTGTGTGTGTGTGTGTGTGTGTGTGTGTGTGTGTGTGTGTGTGTGTGTGTGTGTGTGCTTATTTCCCACATATTTGCTGTTTTTTTCCCCCTTTTTTTGTACTTTTTCTTATTTTTACCTCCGCCAAGGCTTTGTTTGTTTGTTTGTTTGTTTGTTTGTTTGTTTGTTTGTTTGTTAGCAACAGAACTCAAAAAGTTATGGGTGGATTTTGTTGAAATTTTCAGGATATGTCCGCTCAGGTTCAAGGAAGAGATGATTCAGTTTTGGAGGTGATCCGGATCACCGTCTGGATCCAGGAATTTAAAAAATAAAAGATTCTTTATCATTGTGAGATAGGGCATGGTGGCACAGAATCGCATATGAGGTCATTCAGCACCATCTAGTGGAGGAAAGTACAAACACTACCTTAAAACCAGAGCGGACATTTCCTGAAAATTTCATTAGAATCCATCCATAACTTTTTTAAGTTATGCTACTAACAAACAAACAAATAAACAAACAAACAAAACCTGGCAAAAACATAACAGCTTGACGGAGGTAAAATATATTAAAAAAAAAGGTACGAACACTACCTAAGCAGAGGTGCTTTTCTAGTTTCTTACTTGTTTTTATTACTACTTCACATATTTTCTCTTTTTTCTTTATTTTTCTTGTTCTTACTCCTACTGTACTTCACATATTTGCTCTTAAATCTCTCACTCACTCAGCACCAGTTGACAGTTGTATTTATCGCGTCCTATGGATCCTTTTTGCTGACCAATCAGTCTCTGTTGTCTTTAAACGTCAGCTTTTAACACCAAACCCACAGACCTTATGTCACATTTCATTTATTCATCCGGTGTCCCCGGTGCATTGAACAGTTTTTCTCCGTCTTCATCCATGTGGGTTTGGTCATTAACGAGCCGAGGCAGCGATACAGAACCTAAGAAAACAGGTGGAAGACGAGCAGAGGGCTTAAACACGAGTTCACCGAGCTACTGTTGCTGTTGCTGTCCATTTTCCAAGTCAAACGTACGGTCTGTGGACCCAAACCGGACCGCCAAAGGGTCTGTTAACCCCACAAATGTAATACAAATTTGCAGCTTTTAATGTAATAATCCCACAAATGTAATATCAGTTGCCTACCACAAACGTAATGCCTTATTTCCCACAAATGTAATAATTCTAATGTTTGTGGGAAAGTTATTACATTTGTGGGGTTAACAGGGTCCAGTCCAGCTGAAGGTTCAGGTTCACCTACAGACCAGTAAAATACTCTCATAATAACCTATAAATAATGACAAATCCAAATGTTTCCACTTTGTTTCAGTGTAAGAACTGATAATTCCATGAAAATATTTACATTTACAAACAGTTCTTTTAAAAGAAACATGAATAACCTGAAAAACGCTGTAAAAAATAAAACATTGAATCTACTTAAACATTTTTCCTCAATAGATCACACATGAAAGAAATTAATTGAGTGAACCAAATTAAACTCTCACTCAACTATTTTTTTTTCCTTGTGTGACCTATTGAAGAAATTTTTTTTAAGTTGGTTCAATGTTTTACTTTTTACAGTGAAATACAAACAACAGGAAATGTCTAAACCACGGGTGCCCAATCCTGGTCCTCCTGAGCTCCTATCCTGCATGTTTTAGATGTGTCCCTCTTCCAACACACCTGATTCAAATGATGAGCCTATCATCACGCTCAGCAGCCTGACCCCACACACTCATACGCACAACCCTTTCCTGACCCTCCATTTAACCCTTTCATGCATGAATTATGAGAACTTTTTCTTGAGTCACTTTATTCCTCTTTAGGCATTAAAAAAACAATGCAATGAATTAATTATTTTTTTAATAGAGGTGGAAAAATGTCCACTCCGCTGGACACCATGTGTTTAATATGTGAAGCAAAGAAACATGTATTTACTGATGTACTGTGTGAAAACTATGAAATAAAGACATTTTAATGCTGCTAATCTGAGGTTTTCTCACATTTGATCATACTTTACTAGTCATTAATCACTTTATGGAGACAATATTCAAAAAGACCCCCAAACTTTTTGTTGTTAATTACAGTCTAATAACAATAACAAGGAATTGATTTGCACTCAAACATGTTAGATCAGGTTTATCAAGAACAGCAAAGGTACAGTAAATCTATCAAATGTAACGTATGGGATGGTGCATAAGTGTCCACTGTGTTGGCTGATATAGAACTAAAACAATAAAAGTCATGAATATAGAAGAGAACAGCTGGAGAAGAACTGTCCACTGTAGTGACCAGTATGTATGAAAGGGTTCATTTACTGATCATGGACTTTAATCGTCATCATGAGATTACATTTGAGGGTTATTATATTAAAAGCAGAGAAAATGTAAGGAAAAGTCACTTTTTTTCAGTGAAATGTGTCATGAACCAAACCTAAACCCAGTGTGTCCATCCACTGTCACTGATCGAACTCTAATGGCTTTATTTGTGAATCCATGTTGTAGAAGATGATGGTGTTTCTATGGTAACTACAGAGCCTCTGAACGTCCAAATGGGTCATACAGTATCTGATGACCATGAAAAGATGAAGAACTGTATTTTACACCAATTGTTTGAACATACTGGTAGGATTAGTGGCTGTAAAGTTATTCAATACAGGGTTCTCCTCAGACGATGGAACAGCTCCAGTATACCGCTAGCTCAGCATCGATATACTCATTTTCAAATTTAGGCCGTTTTTTTTTTCCTACTTTCACCTGATAATTTTGCTAAAATCTACCGAAATCCGTCAGGTTTGGAGGCACGTGCTCTATTTTCCAGCGCCATGATGTTTTTCCTTTGAAATCTTGCGGAGTTGCGTCTGTTGCGAGGTTTTAGTGCGAGACTTTCTTCCCATTGGTTGGATATGATGTAATGGATTAACCCTCCTGTTGTGTTTGGGTCAATATGACCTGCCACTGTGTTAAACCCCCCCCCCCAAAATTCCCTTGAAAACTTGAACTTTGCTGCCTTTTCACAGATTGAGCCCAACATTAGTAAAAGTGTACTGTTGCCTTTATTTGCATTTCCATGTAAGATGTATAAAAAAAATGTACAAAGATGGTCTTTTGGTCAAAATGACCCGACAGTCAAATTGAACTGAAATCCCAGTCCCAGAGTTAGTTCCATGTGAGAATGTTTTGGTTCTGTCTCAGATCAGTCAGTATCAGACGTAAACACAGACAGGTGGTCTTCAGACTGCACTGCCTTTGATCGGACCCAAATCCAACAATACTGACCCTTTGTGGATTTGGGGTTTCAGATTCAATGAAGCTGCTTCTATTGGAGTTAGGGGATGAAGATGGGTCATTTTGACCCAGAGGACATGGGGTGTAAACAGAATATGAGGACAACAGGAGGGTTAAACTAAACACTCTTATTGGTCGGGATCTGACCGCACATGAAGTCACTTCCTGTTTACATCCAGATGACACGAACCATGACGAAACGCAAGTGTTATATATTTTAGGTCAGTAGATGGTTTTGGTCACGGTGGACGTTTGGGTCTTTATAGGTTATGAGAAGTAAGTGGAATGGTACCAATATTTAGCCTGTTATTAAATGTTTGGTGTTTGTAGATCCACAGTAATCTGCAAGTCATACTGAACATGTGTAAATAATGAACTGAGGCATAATTACACTATTTTCATTATGTAATATTGCTTTTTTGCTGTTATTTCACTGGTCTGGTCCACTTGAGATCATGACGGTCTGGATGTGGAAGCTGAACTAAAATCAGTTTGACGTCTTCGTTCTGTAGTGGAACCAGGCTTACATTTGTACATTTTACGGTGCAACAATAACCTCTTTATTTCATGTACTATCTCAAATCCCTGTATTGATTTATCACAGAACCGTTGTGAAGAAATCTGCAAGGTAAAATGTCTAAAAGGAACGTCTGCAGGCGCTTCCTTCAAATCCAAACACCTAGGATTTGTGTCTGAATCGGAGTATTTACCAAATCAAATCATCGTCTCCCGTGGAAATAAACCTCGCCGTGTCGAACAAACAAAACGGCAATTTAATGGCAGCTTTGTTGTGTGACAAATCCTTGTTGTTGGTATTTACGCATGGAACGCTGCCCCGGAGTGAGGATGGAAAAACGGCAGAGTCGGAGCCAGATGAGGAGGCAGCGCTGAGGTGAAGTGCTGAGATGCAAAGGTCATCTGTGCTCAAGAGGAGCGACTAAATAGTGTTTTGATCTTTGAGGCGGGAGGGAAGCCGTCAGCTGTTTCTGGGCTGGAATGACTGCGCTCTAACAAAGACAAAAGGAGATGAATGAGTCTCTACAGGCTATCGGCTGAACTCTGACACCGCTGTCAGTGTTCATGTTGTCTGATACACACTCGGGCTTCGGCTCGTACGACTTTACCGCGCTCATCGCTGCGGATAATAGTCAACGAAAGACAAAGAAAACATTTCCAGACTGATGTTAGAATTTGGCGACGAGACAATCGGTCCACATTAAGGAGGCTTCGGATGCCATTATGTTTGACTGAGGACAAAAGAAAACCACAGGGTAGAGCAGAGCGCAAGCAAATATACATTGAGATGAATGGTGAGCCGTTACCGTGATTACAGTGTAAAACAAGGGAAACTATTAACAATACATCTCATTGTCTCATAAAACCAATTACAGGCCGTCTACATTGCGGACCAGGGGCCGAGGCTGGAAACGTGGTAGAAAAACAGTCGAACGCAAGGAAAGAAGCAGCATCGATCTGCGCTGTTTTTACCAGGAGATGGACCAGACTGGGAAAATGACAATGTGTATTATGTTCTCACAGTAATTGTGGAGGAAAAACGCTAAAAGCCTAAAATAAAAGAGCTGAGATTGGTTTGTCAGTCAGCAGCGTCAAAGAGACACACCGGCGTCCTGGACACCTACTGCAGCACAAAAACAGCATCCATCCCATTTTACTGCTGTTTGTTCACAGTTGGCACGCCGTTTTAATAAACCATAACTTGTTCTTTTGCAGACGAGGGTAAGAAAATTATAATTTGTCGGCAACATTCTCATTTTTAGACGAAAAAATCGGCTCTAATGGGTTCTTGGCAGTGGATTAGATTTTTCTGGGCTGCTTTTGGAATGAAGAAAAATACTGATATTATGGGAGTTTCCCAACATCTGTGTGATTGTTGTTAGTAATTGGTGCTGAATGGAAAGTGGATGAATGTAGACAAAATGAGTTAACCCTTTAACTCCTGACGGGTCTGTGGTGAGCATTTGGAACATAGGATTTATTTTAAATATTCATAAAAATTCAATCGTAAACATTTCTTAAAGTGCAGATAGAATTGAGCCTGTTCTTTCTTTCCATAGACATCTGAGCATGGTCAGTGCAACAGTGCCCCCCCCCCTCCCCCCACTGCCTGTATAATGGGGGTGGGGCCAAAACACAGAGTGCAAAGTGAGACTGCTTCACTATTAAACTGGATGGTTCAGCCTTTTTTTTCCTAACACCATTTTCCTGTGTTTGTTTTTTTATTTTTCCTGTTGTTTACAGTGTTGTGGGGATTTTCCTTTTTTTTTTTTTTAAACTGTATTTGAACCGAGTTTTGTGCGTATAACTGCTTCTTGGACTCAACCAGGTGCCAAAAAGCAGTTGGACTGATTTAGAAAAAGAAGAGTCCAAAACAAAAACTACTGTCCCCAAATTCAAATACCTGTTGTTTGGGGACCTCGATTATGGAAAAAAATCAATATCATGATTATTTTGGTCAATAGTGAAATCGTGATTATTTAAAAAATTAATTTTGAGTTTCTCAAAAGCACTTTGTTGATTCTTTGTGCAAAACATTCAAATTGAAAATACATTTTTGCTACAAATATGTACTTTACAGCTGTTTTGCAGTGGAATGGAATGTATTGCGCACGCGCATCTCAGAAAGGGTGTAAAGAAAAAAATGGAAAATAAATCATTTCAACTCAGATTATATGAGTTTTGAGATTGTTTGACAACAAAATTGAAATCATGATCAAAATTTGATTAATTGCACAGCCCTACCTGTTGTTGTTCACTGTGTTCCAGTTCACAGTTCAACATCCTAAGACCACGCCCACTTTAGGGCTGCACATTATATCGCAAGAATATCATTATCATGATCCCAGAGTGTGTCCTATTCCTGTGTCAAAGCCGTGCACTAATGTCTCTTCTTTTCTTTGT
>JAQQZY010000008.1:3975551-3986791 GCA_030068375.1 Ostorhinchus rueppellii
GTTCACACATCTGGTCGAACCTACTGATACAAATAAAACATTCTTATGCATTTGCTGTAAAATCATCTTTTTTCTTCTTTTCTGAAAACTGTAAAATATGACTCCGGCAGTTGTTTTGAGGATTATAAATGTAGGGTGTAAATGTAGGTCAGTGAATCTGTTTTTTTAGGCCCTGACGTTCCGCCAGTTCCCCCACCATTCCATCCTTTCACCCTCCTGTTTGGAATGAGCTGGATGTTTTGCATGAGAGCCAGTAAAGGTTACAGCCTCCCGCTGAGCCAACAGTTCATCACCATCATCATCATCAACCCCAAACACCATCGCTCTCACAGTTGTCTGCTTTGACATCTCTGTCCAGCTCTACCTGGCAGAAAACCATCGCTCATTGTCTCAGCTGCCAGTGAAGGACATGCACGTGGTGGTGGGTGGCGCTGCTAATTTCCCTAACCGCTCTGTCCAGGTTGCCCTCTGGCCATGAATCAGAGTGTCCTCTCCTCGGGCAGCTGGGCTTCGGTCCAGCCTCGTTTCCACTGGTCCAGAGAGCTGTCAGTCATGGCCCCGGCCCGGCACCTGATGGCTTTTTCAGGGGTGTGATTATGATTGTGGGCAGAGTGATCCGACAGTAATAATTTGTCAAGATTATTGTTTATTAGCTCAGCAGATGTCCTCGTCCAGGAGGATAAACACATGAACACACAGACCAGGCGCTCAAGTGTGGAGAGGGAGAACCAGTCAGAGTTTAACCAGGGAAGTGTGGACTTGACCTACAATCTGACGGCGTTTGCACTGGTCGTTACCGTTGGATGGACCTCAGTTAACAAGATAAACAGTGTTCATTTTGTCGCCCGTTTTTTGATTTAGTCTTAGTTTTGTGTCAGAGTTCCTTCTTAGCATTAGTCATATTTAGTCGTTTACTTATTTTTTTGGTCATGTTTTAGTCGACTAAAAGTCTCAACATTTTACTCTAGTTTTAGTCAAAACATATTAGTCTTTTTATATTTTATTTCAGGGATGAATTTTGTTTATCATTCCAGTTGAATTGTGTTTCACAGCTAAAATATTGATTAAATATCATAATAACCTGCAAAAAGAAAACAAACATCTGAAATGAATTGAATGAATGAATCTTCAGTTCAACTTTGTTAAAAGTGTCTGGTTTGTTTCAATAACATTTGCAAATGATGCACTTGTTCTGATAAAATTGTATTTAACCCCTTGCAAATTCCCACCCCCCCACCCGCTCCAAAATGCAACCAAATTACTATCTACTTGAAAGAAAAAATGCCACATTTTTTTCCCAAATTGATCCAGGTGTTAAGGAGTTAAAGTCACTCAGTCCACACAGGAAACTGAAACCGTCTTCATTTGGACAGGGGGATGTTGCGTTTCCTCTTGTGTAGACGAACCCGAGGAGGGAGTTTTTCTTTAGTTTCTATTTCATGCCAAACATTTTCATGTTGTTTTTATTTGTTAACAGTCTTTGTCAGTGTTTGTAGAAAATCAGTGCAGTCTCATCGTCTTGTCTTTGTCAATAGAAAAAGGATCGCTGATAAAAAAAATTTCATCTCGTCTGACATAATTAACACTAATAAGTAAGTGGGTTTAGATTAACCTGCAGAGTCTAAAATGTCCACTTCACTCTATTGATAAGTTTCATGATGAATATCAATAATTCCTTTACAGTTTAAAGTGGTTTTATGCAGTTTTATGCAACCCTTTAAGAGCAGAAGTCTTTGGACCAAAACCACTAATGAACCCTGTGTATCCACAGACTGTATAAAGTATAAACCTCTGTGTTTATTAAATTGTATTTATTGGCTTATTTAACAGGGATATTATACAGTGAGTCACGTTAATGTAAATGCACCAGAATTGGCCCCATGGCTGTTTTCCACCTGCGGTCCCTCGACAGATATTAAATAGTCATCCTAAAAGGTAGCACAAGGTTATAAACATGCACTTTTAAAAAAACTAATTTAAAATACCTAAACACAGATGAGTACAAGACAAGTTATGCAATACAAGCTGGTAGCACAATTGTGGAACTGGTTGGAGTAGTTCAGTATCTCGGAACACTTTTCTGAGCTTGAACTGGTATTTCTTTAGATGAAATATCGGAATATTATTGTTATTGCAATGCTGTACATCCACATCGCATATCGCAAGTTTTGCCGATATCGTGCAGCCCTTGTCTGAACCATGGATCAAAGATAAGAACATCCCATAATATTTTCATACTTTCATAAGCCTCAGAATCAAACCCACCTGTGTAGAAGAAACGCTGCTGTTTCAGCATCAAACTCTGTTCTTTTCATTCACAGCTGAGTCCAGTGGAAACTACACAGGGCATCCATTTTTAGCACTTCTTTTCTTTGACTCTACAAGTTGTTTCTTTATGGTTCTCATCCTGTCTGGGCAGTTTCGAATGCTTTGTTTAGGTTAGTTTCATTTAGTTTAATTTATTTCAGATGCAAACATAACACAAAACATGAGGAAAATAATAATAATAATAATAATTATGAAACAAAATACACAAACAAACAAAAGTGGAATAACAGAGAAGAAAAACAATTGTTGTGCCTGAAAAGGAGTAGGAAGAAGCCAACGCTTATTGGTCCAAGGGCCCGTTGTGTTAGTTTTCCTCACTACTCCCTCTAGTGGTCACATAAATCCCTCTGCCTGTCACTGTAAATAAATTCCATTAAAATCTTTAGAATCCACTACTTTGGCAGAACTTCACAGCTCTTTATTCTGAACCCTCTCATGTTTTTTACCTCCACCCAGGAGGTATTGTGATCGCTGGATTTGTGTGTGTATTCGTTCGTTCATACGTGCGTTTGTTCGTGCGTTTGCTGCAGTAACTTCAGCCGGCCACAAGGGGGCACTCTCTTCATTATCATTTTCGGTGTGTGTCTTAGAGGGGAACACAATGTGCAGAATCAGTTTCCGGGGACAGTAATTGTAAATGGACCGACCAGAACAACAGCTCATTCAGCGAATAATGACGTTTAAATTCGACATTGAACTAAATCTCGTTGTTCTTACTGACAAAAATAAAATCCATATTATGTATGAGACGTATATCTGTACAGACAGAGTGGAAACTGGACATGAACCTGTTCATATTTGGTCCAATATGGCGGCACCAGTTGTGTGGTTCACTGCAGGCTGATATTTGGGAAACATTTCAACAGAGGTCAGTACTTTCTGCTAATTCAGGACTAAATTTTTCCAAAGTAGAACATATTATTTTGTTGTCCTTTGTCCTGTTATTACCTCCACCAAGGAGGTTATGTGGTCGCCCGAGTCTGTGTGTGTGTTCGTTCGCTGCAGAAACTTCAGCCGGCCACAAGGGGGCAGAGGTCTGCACTCTGAGTGCTTTTCTAGTTTTGTTTTGTTTTGTTCTGTTTGTTTTTTTAGTTTTTTTCTTCTAAAAATTATAAGGACATTCTATATTAGTATAATTATCAAAAATTGTGTCATATGTTGTTGTTATTGGTATTAAATTAGTTATCATTATCGTTATCATTATTATTATTATTATTATTATTATTATAAGATAATAATTGCTATTATTTACGTAGAAACCATGAGAAATACAGATTGGGGGTAGGAGTATATAAGTTTATACTTCTTCCTACTCCTTTTCGAGCATGTGTCACTTTATTTATTTGCTAGTTGTATTATTACAACTTACATTGTTCCATTGT
This sequence comes from Ostorhinchus rueppellii, assembly GCA_030068375.1. Lineage (NCBI taxonomy): Eukaryota > Metazoa > Chordata > Actinopteri > Kurtiformes > Apogonidae > Ostorhinchus > Ostorhinchus rueppellii. Next base: position 3,979,262 of record JAQQZY010000008.1, read on the forward strand.
ACGTTACATTGTTTAGCATCAACCTTTTAAGTATCACTATTGATATCTGGTGGGTGGGTCTTGTTTTGTTTTACTTTCTTTGTCTACATGTTTGAAATAAAATACGAAATGAAAAGAAAAAATGGAACCCTCTAATGTTAACTTTGGTCCTTTATGTGCTGGTTAAAGTTCATTTGAAGGATGTCACTGTCGAATTTCTTGAGATTCTTTCTCGAACACCGACGTCGTCTCAAAGACTAACTTATAATCCACCACACTGGTTTCATAGAGCCGCCCCGCAGCAATTTCACCGCTAACATTGTTCTTACTTTTGATTTGAATAAAGGGGTAGATTAAAAATACATATTTTCTCATCTCAAGGTTCAGTGCAAAGACTGTGCGAAGAATAAAGAATTGTTAAATTGGGCTTTCAGGGCACAATGGAGGCGTTTTAATCACATTCAAAACTTCATGCCTTCCTCTGTACTTCATTAGACCATTATTTTGCCACAAATTTGATGAACACAAATGAGCACCTGTCTGACTGACTGGAAGCCAGACGGCATGACCTGAGCACAAAGATCAGGTTTCCATGGCTCTTCTGATTGGTCACAGCCCGTTACCATGGAGGTCGTTGGGTAATGATGTTCCAGCACAGGGCTCAGGAATTCACACAGAGGTTCAGATCATACACAACAGCACGGTGGAAGTGCTTCATGGAGCTTCAAACCCGGTTCCATCCGTCCAGGAGGTCAGGAACTCGATTATATTTATAAATTCATCATCATTCGCTCAGATCGTGGGGTTTGGTCAGAGGTCCAACCCCCTTCTGCTGTTGCACAAACCCAACAGGAGGGTGTTGGGACATACTTCATCTGTGAAACCAGCGTTTAGTCCAGTCATCTGTCCGTTATTTAGATGATGGATGACATGTTTGATCTTTTGGGTTCATGTACCTGCTTTTTTCAGGAGCCTAAATGGCTTAATGACGTAACACTGCTGGGAAGTTTCCGAAAAGCTGCCCTCACTAAGGCCATGGAAATGCAGAGGAGAGACCTCAAAGATAAGAGAAGAAGAAAAAGACGAGACAAGATGAAAACAATAACAAAGACACATAAGTGAGACAGTAGTTGCTTTTCCATTGATCCTCAAATATCGCAAATATAACTTGGACTTAAAAATTTACCGAATGGAAAAATTACAATTTCGCCCAAACTCTCATTTTTCCAGTTAAAGTTTTTGTGCTGGTAAGAGCTGGTTTTTCAGACATTGCGAAATGAGTATATTACGCAAAACTGCAATGGAAAGACCTTTTTTTGCAAATAGTCATGCGATCAAAAAAACCTGGATGTGGACGAACGTTACAACAAGAGAAGAAGAAGAGTTCTTAAGAGAAACCACGAAACGGAATGATTTAATAATTTAGTAGCAGACAGAAGCTAATATATAATAATCATAATAATAATGAATATATCTGTAAATAAAATCATATTTATGTTCATGTTTATGGAATGGCTTGTAGTGTCATCTGTGAGAATAAATGAACAAATCATCATATTTGTGATTTAATGGAAAAACCGACATTACGCACTGAAGTTTTTTCTGACATTTAGCAAATATCGGTAAAGTTTTGCGCATAAATCTAATAGAAAAGTGACTAGTGTCCATCTTTTATATACAGCAGTAATTGAATATTAGAACATGGAGTTTCCTAAAGCCCAAGTAAAGGATGATCTTTTTTCATTTTATTTTTCTCAATTAATTGATGAACGCATAAATACCAACTGCGACTTTAGTGGCAGTTCGCAAGTGAATTTTTCTCAATATTTAACCTTTTTTTAACTGACTTATCACCTTTTTTTTGTAATATCATCCTCTTTATGTTTTGTCTTCTCAGTGAAAATCATACATTTTCCTACATTTAATTAACTGATCATGTAGACGCTCCAAAAAAACCCAGAATAAATTTGATGGTTTTTATATCAAAACAGAGAAAACTGATAAAAAGCTGAGTTTTTCAGTCAAATCTATCATTAACTGAACATAAACCCAGTGTGTCCATCCACTGCCATTTATCAAACTGCATGGGTTTGTCATATTTTATGTGAATTTGTTCAGTTTGTGGCTCATTTAGTTCTTATTGATTATTACTTTTGTAATTTTTTAAATTAATTTTTGTAATTTTATTGTTTTACTTTGGCTGTTTTTCTTGTTCATTTTATAATTTTTTTCTTAAATTTTCTTCAGTTTGTGGCTTATTTTGTTCATTTATTATTCATTTTTGTCTATTTTATTGATCATTTTAGCTTATTTCATTCTTTTTTACCTAATTTTAGTTTTGTTTTTGGTTATTTTTATTTTGTTGTTTAGGTTTTCTAAAGGTTTTATTCAATTTTGCTTGTTTTATTTATTATTCATACATATATAAACCCAGTGTGTCCATCCACTGTCATTTATGGAACTCTGTGGGTGTTACTCTTGAATCTCTGTTGTTGTTTCCGCGTTCACTATGGAGCCTCTGATCGTCCAAATGCGAACATGAAAAGCTGAGAAACGACATGTTACCTCCGTTATTTCCATCTGTTGATAGGATTAGTGGAATAACAGCTCTTAAACAGTTTAGATCAGCAGGTTGGCTGTTTGGGTCTTTAAGGCTTCATTTGTTTACCATAAGACTATGTTGGTTCTTGAAAATAAATCTCCCTTTCCTCCTGTTTATTCTGTGGGTGTTAACTCTGCGTTTGTTTCACAGGCCTTTACTGCGAGTATGCGCAGACGCGGCGGTGATGATTCATGGGTTTTGGTGGTTTTGGGGCTGCGTGGCTGTGAGGAGGGCATCCAAACAGAGCAGCTGATGTTTAAATGTAGTGGCAGATAACTGTGTGTTGTGTCAGGAAATGGGATGTGTAATTAGACTGAGAGAACACTTTGATTAAACGCTCTCATCTCCTAATCCACTTTGCCCTGATTCGGCAGATTAAGCTCTCTACTGAGTAATTAACTTGTGGCGAGAACACAACGTTTGTTCAAAATAAGAAACTTCCACCCTCTGCCGGGACGCTTCATGTGCATCCTCTAGTTTATGGCAATTAAGCGTAAAACTGTCTGATAGAATGGTAAAGTCTGAGAGGGCGAACTTTAGTCTAACATTATATACAGTACTTCTGTTTTTTTGTTTTTGTTTTAATCACTGTGTATATTCAAATGAGCTGATTTCCAGTGCGTTTTCCATCGAGGAGGTTTGAGTCCTGATCCGTCAGATCACTATCCGGCGCCAAAACACAAGCTGAACAATTTCCAGTATGAGAAGCAGTAAACAAACAAAATGAGCTTCAGTATCAGAAGTTAACTCGTATTTCACTTCACATGAGCGGTGTATGATGTCGAGCGGTGGTTTTTTTTTTACAGAGAATGGAGCGTCTCTTTAATGTTATTTAATTAATGTTGCAAGGCTCGCGGCTGGATTTGAAGCGCCAGGAGCTGAAATCAGGGAAAAAGAACTGGCAGAATCTCAAAATGCACAACTTTACTCTGTAACTTTACTCAGTAGTCCAGCTCCAGATGTGACTGATGTAATTCTGCTCAGCTACAGCCATAGTTACCGCGCACACTGTCAGATTTCATCATGTTAACTTACACTATGTGGACAAAAGTATTGGGACACGTTGAATTCAGGTGTTTTTTTTGTTTTTTACTTTTAACAGTGGTCTGAGATCCAAACCATTAATGACAAATATAAAAATATAGTTTTATATTATGGGATAAACATCATTGCATTGCATTGGTTATTTTTGTTTGAACTAGGGAAATTTTGATCTTTCCCATGTGGACAAAAGTATTGGGACATGTTGAATTCAGGTGTTTTTTTTTTTTTGTTTGTTTGTTTTTTTAGCAGTGGTCTGAGATCCAAATGAGTGAGATCTAGTATTATTATCTGAATCACATTTGAAGGACCACAGTTTTTATATGAAAAAAACATTGTATCTAAGCTGTGGGTGGTGTATTCATGTGCTTAAAAATCTGAATTTGTCATGATTTATTTTTTTTCTTCTTTATTCTACTGAATACAGTTATTGTAGCCTGAAGCACTTATTTTTTAAGAAAATAAATGTGTCTTTTGGAAATAAATTTACCATGAGTAGTCATTTAATTTTAAGGGGGGCATCAAATCGCGAATCGAGTTTTTTATGAAAAAAATCGAAGATTTTCTTTTTGGGGGTGAATCGCCCAGCCCTAATCAGAATTTAGTTTTATATTATGGGATAAATGTCATTGCATTGCATTGGTTATTCTTGTTTAAACTAGGGAAATATTGATCTTTCCTATATGGACAAAAGTATTGGGACACGTCTACAGCTGTAAGATGTTCTGTTCATGCTGATTTGGCAGAAACATCAATATTTCCTCAAAGTTTAATGAAAGATTTTTCTGTTAAGTGAGATGTGAAGAAAGTACATGGTTCATTGTGGTAGAAGATTATTATTTACAGCCAGAGAATGAAAAACATTTTGTAAATTTAGTGGAAGAACATTTAAAATCCTGAAGTCTGGTGAAGGTTCACACTGTTTTCCAAGTATAACTGTGGGAGGAGCTTCACTCCAGAGTGTTTTAGAGTTTAAATGAATGAATGAATGAGTTTATTTTTGGTTTGTACATGAATCAGTACACTTCGCAAATTAACCATAGCAAACATAAAACAAAAAAAGGACTATTCTAGAAGTAAAAGCTTATCTCTTTTCCTGCCCTTTGCACCTGATCCACTGTTTACATCAAATTAAATGTGAACAGCATCAAGCATTTACATCAGAACATAAAAAAACAAAAACATGTCTACCATTCTTAAATATTCCTAAATTATTTTAAAATGAAGCCTTTTTTTTCTCCTTTCACCCGTTTTTCTTCTCTTCTTTTGGTCTTTTTTTCTCTTTCCTTTTCCTCTTTTTTTTCTCCTTCTCTTCTTCTCCTCTTTTTAACTTTGCCAGAAGAGTGAACACCTTAATGCATCATCAGGTCCATCCCATAATTTCCCACTCACACCCCAGTCCATCCAGACTCCACATTAGTCCGTTCACAAATATGAAGATCTCTGAAATCTAGGGATGAGCCGATACCCGATACTGTATCGGAATCGGGTCCGATACTCAGCGTTAGTACTTGTACTTGTACTCGTAATAGTACGTAGTAGTACAGCAGGTACAGAGGAGTAATGTCAGCAGTGTGGAGACTGAACTAAATAATCAACGGTGACAAAAGTAACGCCGACTACAAGTAACGTTAAAGACACAGACGGATACGGACGGAGCGTTCTGTCCGTCCTCTGTGTACGCAGTTCTGTCCGTGTTCCACCAGACCACCGCCTGCAGAAGTAAACAATGAAACAACACTTATTTGTCTTTTCCTCCTGAAGCTTCACTTTGAAACCTTCCCAGTGGAAACGCTGCAGCATTAGTATCCACATTAGTGTTCCCTCTGTCAGCTCCATGTTTGTTATTACTGACTTTCTTCTTCTTTTCAATAACTTTACTTTTCTTCGTGGTATTTGTCTAGAATGGTTAATAAAGAGCGGCGCCCCCTGGTGGATTGATTGACAAACGCTCATTCCAACACTTTAAATGTCAGTAGCAGCAAGAACTGTAATAGGATTTTTAGTACTCGTATCAATACCTGGCATCGGCAAGTACTCAAATGGAAGTACTTGTACTCGTACTCGTACTCGGTCTGGAAAGAACTGGTATCGGTGCATCCCTACTGAAATCATAATTACTCTCATAAGTTCACCAAAACACCCCAAAAGTTGAGTTTAAAATCCTTTCATTTACTTTTAAATGTTTGGATAGCCTCCTCCTTCCCTCCACCCCTCTCATGTTCTCAGGTCAGCAGATCAGCTGTAACTTGTGGTTCCAAACACTAAAAAGATCCTTCATGGGGACTGTTCCTTTTGTGCCCCAGAGCTGTGGAACCGGTTCCTTTCAGATGCCAGACAGGCTCAGTCTCTGCCTGGATTGAAATCGCGTCTAAAAGCACACTTGTTCTCGTTGGCTTTTAATGACTGACTCGGATGTTTTGCAGATTTCCGGTAGTTTTTACCAGATTTGATGATGGTTGTATTTTGTTGCTCTTTGCTCACTTTGCAGCTTCTGTTATCACTGTTTTACTTATTTATTCCCTTGTTTTATGATTCGTGTACTGCACTTTGGCCAGCTGTAAAGTTTAGTGCTGTATAAATAAAGTTGGTTTGGAAGAGTAAGTCATACATTTTTCAGACAGGGGCAGTTGTTTACCTGTTTGGCTCATTTCAGAATAAATATACAATGAGAATTTAAACTGTTTAGATCCTGAGCAGGTTTAACTGTGTCATGGCTTTAATAGTGAATAAATAATAAACATGAACGACAGAATCCACAAAGTGGGATAGGTGGAATAAAAATGTGTCATGATGAGGTTTGTTTATGATTTAAGAGTAAACATGTAAAGGAAGTGTAAACGGTGTGTTTCAAATTTATTATACAGATGTTTTAAATGTACCTATTTATTTATTTATTTATTTATTTTATTGTACTCTTTTGTCTGCAATTTGGGTCCTCCTCAAGCATAAGACACCCTTGGCAGCCGCCTGTGTCGCCTACACCCAGGGCCGATTGGGTCTTGTCATTGAAAAATCACATATGCTGTATTCGCCATATATTCCATCATATTTGGAGAATAGTTAAGCTTAGAGTCGACAATACGAATCCCCCACAGTAGACTAAGGTCACCATGTTTTGTCTTCTGGGGGATGGGAAAGTGCATTATCTCAAATTGTCTCAGGTAATTCAGAGGGGTATAAGAAAGAAGTTTATGATTTATACTTTTGTACTCTCCCATCAGACTGCTTGTGGCCTCTGTAGGACTTGTATTTGTGGATGCACATTAAACCTTTTAGGAAGACACTGATCGTTGTATTTCTTGATTATATTTTGATTATATTTTAATTGATTATATTAGAGGACTAGAGTTTTTCCTCAACAGTCTCTAACCTTACACTATTAACATTCATGTTAACGTTAGGGTCATTTTCACAGGCTTCAGCTAAATATTAGTGAAAGTTCTTGTTGTTCAGTTCCATTTCTCTCACCGTTCCTCTGCTCAGTTGTCTCCACTGTCAGTGAAACTGGACAGGAAATGGACATTCCAGAGTTGTTTTTGCAAATGTTGGTTCACAGAGGCATCTTCATTCCTCCCTCTTTTTTTTTTAACCATGCTGTCACGTACCATTTGTGTCCACATTGAGTGTGGTCCGAGTGGGCGCAGATATCCGGGGAGTGTATATGGTCAACTCTGTGAGGTTCTGCCCCTAGTGGCCTGACTTATCAATGCATGGCAAAGTTTTTGGGTCAGATGGACAGACAGACGGACAGACAACCAAATGATGACAATACCCTGCAGCTGCAGTGGCCGAAGGTAAAAAAATACTAACAAAGTAAACGAAAACTAGAAAAGCACTCGGAGAGCACATACCTCCGCCAAGATAGTGTTTGTATTTTTTTTAAGGTAGTGTTTGTACTTTCCTCC
>JAQQZY010000008.1:4177166-4187426 GCA_030068375.1 Ostorhinchus rueppellii
CAGACGGTGATCCGGATCACCTCCAAAATGTAATCATCTCTTCCTTGACCCAGAGCGGACATATCCTGAAAATTTCACCAAAATCCATCCATAACTTTGAGTTCTGTTGCTAAAACAAACAAAAAAACAAACAAACCCAGGCAAAAACTTAACCTCCTTGGAGATAATTAATGACTTCTAACTATTACCCCATAATAGCTGCGATATGACGGACTGAGGTGCTTTTCCTCAGACGCTCCACATGCAGGTTAATGCATCAGGAAACAGCGGCTCCTTCATCATATTCCACACAATAAAACCCAGCGCCGCCTGTTCTTTACCAGCCTCCCAGCGCTTCTATAGTCTGGACCTTCAGTCACTCATTCAGCTCGAGCAGCACAATCTTCCGTTTTTTGTCTCTCCTCTTTACTGTTGCTGTTTTGATCCTTAAAACAGACGTGTCAGCGCTGATATACGCCATCATTCACACTCCACCACACACGTGCTGTAATCTCACTTTCTCCGAGTGTAAGGGATTATAGGCAGACGTTTCATTTCTTCTTCTATGACACAAGTGGTAGTTACCTCTGTGTGTCTGTCACTCTATTCAGATTCCCTTCTGCTCGGCTAGCGTCTGGAAAACTTTCTTGCCGGTGGAACTTGTCAGTGAAGTTTGCGGCGGTGGCGTGTGACAGGGTGCTTTTATTGGGGGCTTCTAAAGGCACAAGCAAATGGACGGGCAATTACGTTTATGGGCAGTTTGAGGTGACATCCCTGCATATTGGATGGTCTTTTAAATAGGAGTCATCAGCCTCAATGGTTCTCCCAGAGAGGAAAACAAAAACAAGGGGCCATTTCAACCGCCAGCGTAATACCAATCGACCCCCGCATCCGTCTTCCTCCATCTGCCACAGTGCAGACTTGATTGGCCTCCAGCTTTAAATATATGACGACAGGACGTTGTCTCACTTTTAAGACAGCCACGGGCTTTTTGAAACTGATTCGACCCCGACTTGGTTTGTATTTACCCGTCGCATGTGGAAGGAAAAGGAAGACGGAAGAAGAGTTTGGACGGAACTCCATTTATTTCCAATGTGCAACAAAACAAAAAAAGGACAAGAAAACATAAAAATGTACACGTGAAAACAACATAATGACTTCATTTGTATATTTGAAAAGCACAAAGAGCATGTGTAATTTATTTAATCCCGCCCCTTCTCCACATGACAGCCAATCATTTAGCTTCTTATTAGCATAATTATTTATGTATGCTTCTTTAATTATCATATTGATAATATATTAAGTACATACTCTGAAAATAACTGTTATAATTGTGTTTTAATATGTATATTTGACAGAAGATACAAGAGAGATGGATAGAACATGTTTAGAATTAGTTTTTAATTTTTCCAAATTTTTTTTTTTTGTATCTTCATGGTTCACATTCACACAATTATCCATCCGTTCTCATCCTTTCATCTAAAAACTACAGTCTCACAGCGACACCTCCATGACTCCACTGACAATACTAACCAGGATGACTGGTCCGCTCTCAACAGAACCAAAACGGTCATTTTTCAATATAAAATTAAAAGCTAAACTCCCTAGGACAGGAATGCTGGGTGCACTTTTGTGACATTAAAAAAAAAATATAATATAGATAACATTAAATAGGAAACATCAAAACAAAAAGGTTTAAAAGGAAGAAGGAAAAAATGAGTGAAATGGACAAAAGACATGTTCTTAGATAAACGACTGAGCTGCTGTGACAGACCCCATCCATGTTTCCCACTTTGTCAAAAACACACCTTGTTGTCGTCTTATTGCAAAGTAATTATTTCCATCCTAAAGATGTCACAAATGATGTCAGTCCACTGTAGGTTTTAGGGTTGGGGATCCACAAACCTTGGGGGCGGGGTTATACATAACAGTGGAGGGAGGGGGAGGGGCTTCTGCAGAAGTACCGTGACATATGGATTTATCTGGTTCTCTAATTAGATTTATATCCTAATATCTATATTGTCTGATTTGTTTTTTGTTTTTTTTCATATCTCCCATCCCTACGATCACTGAACAAACAGAACCTCAGGAAACATGTGGTGAAACACCGTCTCCACTTGTGTACATCTATAATCCATGTCTTCACGTGTCCTTTTTAAACTGGCTGGTTCATGTTGGAGTGTTTCTCACTCATCCTACTGCCTAATGTTCCATTTCCAAGTGTTTCAGCCAGAAACTAACATAATGTCCAGAACCTATAGAACCCAGACCAGACCGTTGAATCTGCTCAGAGGTAGATAGTCATGGCTGTCATCACTGATCACATCATCTGCTCCGTGTCTGCCGTTAAACACTCACTGTAATTACAACACATTTCCACCTTCACTGTCTGCGTAATCATCCCAGTCGGACCCAGTGTTTACAGCCGAGCGGGGAGTCGCACACAAATGGGTGAATAATCCGAATCAGCGTGGCATAGATTTTATCTGGAGGAGATAACGAGTCAGATGAGGAGACGCTGAACGTGTGTTTATAATATGATTAGACTTTAATTAGATCCTGGACTTATATTCACTTTACCGGCCCTTCTAAAAGCTCCTGAGACTGAGCAGGTTTAACTGGGATGAACGGACACCTGATACTGATACTCATATTTGTAAAAGTACTCGGATACAATCCCACTCCCACAGTGTGCCATTCCCAGTTCAGTGCAGCAGGTACAGCAGGAATGTCAGCAGAGTGGAGATGGAACTAAAGAAACCACAGTGACAAAAGGAACGTTAAAGACACAGACGCATACGGACGCAGGGTTCTGTCCGTCCTCTGCGTACACAGTTCTGTTTTCCAGGTGCTGGCGGATGCGTACCCAGCGGCAGGGATGGGAATCGAGAATCAGCTCTTTTTGAGAGGCAGTTCCCAGTAGCTCGATTCCTTGTAATCTATTCCCTACTTAACGATTCTACTTATTGATTCCATCTTCGTTGCACATGCACGGTGACGTCACACGTACGCTGCATTGTTTTGGTCAGATCGTAGTCGACATAACATTGAGACACAAACAGTCGGAACAGATGACACCAGGTCCACTTGGAACACTGTCACAGCCTCAATTTCTTCTAAAGGGTGGAATCCCTCCGATCTGCTCCAACATTTGTCCACGCAGCATGGGATTAATACGTTTGATTCACTACTTAGCAGCTTACCTAGCGGCAGGATGCTTTCCGGGGCCGGTTCTGGTGCAGGAAACAAACATTGTATCCCCTCAAATATAAGTTTCCAAACGCAGGGGAAAGGAAATGAGGAGCACAACAACAGGAGACGGGCCGGGTCGAACTGGATCTACCAACAACGGACTGCTTCAGTGTGTTTATGTTTATTTGGTATTCACACTATAGATGGATAGATAATACTGCAGTTATTTATCTTAAGAAATGTCAGCTTTTCAGGTTATTTGCATTAATATCATTTGTGGAAGGTGAAAAAATGACATTTGCAAACTGTCCTTTAATAATAAAATGTGATTAACCTGAACACATATGAACAAACTCAAATGTCTAAAGAGTCAGTTTTCTACCTGTTACTAAATGTTCTGTTCCTTTTATAGGTTTGATCCATAATGCACATGTAGAAATAATAACAGGCAGAATATTGTTAAAATTACACAGATTTTTCTTAAGACATTTTTTTGTTTAGACGATGTAAATATTTCTTTTCATTTTGTATTTTATTTCAAACCTATAGACAAAGAAACTAAAACAAAATAAGACCCACCAACCAGATACCAATAGTGATACTTAAAAGGTTGATGGTAAACAATATAATGTACAATGTAGCGGTGTAAGTTGTCATGATACAACTAGCAAATAAAGTGACACATGCTCAAAAAGGAGTAGGAAGAAGTATAAACCTATATAGTCCTACCTCCAGATTAAAAATGTCATTGATTTTGGAGTTGTCATTATTTACTGGGTATTCTGCTCATATTTGACTGGTTCGACCCACTTTAGATCAAACTGAATGTGGCTCTAAAAGAAAACACCTTTGACTCCCTGGTGTGAAGACGACAGAGTGGATGTCCAGTCCAGTGTCACGTGTGATAAGACCTGACGACGTTTCTGAAAACAGACATTTGTAACGAGGAAGAGAAGAGCGTGGATTTCAATGAAAGTGCAAAGTAGCGCCACAGATGGAGGAGGTGGTGCAAAAAGATGTGGAGATTAAAAAGCCATGTTGCACCAGACTGATAAGAGCTGAATGGAACACACTCTGCAAACATGCGGCGGAACATCCACCACTGGTGCAGATGGATTTATATGTTTATTAAAAAAACTGTGCAACGTGCACATACTGATCCAGAAAAATGCACTTAACGAAAGGTTTTTAGAATAAAGTGACAGCAGTGACACCATAAGAGCACTGTCCAAGGTCCTGAAGTATTTCATGTACAACATATGAACATGTCAGGACAAGATTCACTTCACCGTCACTCCAAACACTGGACACGGAAAGAAAAAAAAAAATTCAGGTTTGGAAGGGTTTTTTTTTTTTTGTTTCAGGGTATATGCAGGTTTGATGAAGCCAAATGTATGATGGTTTGAGAATACTTTCAGGGTTTCTTTAATCAAGTTTCAGACCTTATATTTGCATAAATAACAGTCCAATACATAAGGGAATACAATAAAATACACTAATATGCAAAAATACCCAAAGCAATACACTCAAATACATTAAAAAAAAAAAAAAATCAAAACATGCTAAAATACAAAAGGGGCGGAGTCGACCTATCAAATCTGACAGGCTGACTCCGCCCCAGTGAACGTCAGTCATTTTAAACACGTCACACACCATCTTGTGACACCTCTGACGAAGACGGAAGTTTACCGCCGACAAGTCAGGTATGTTTGACATACCAAGTGTCTGATACAGAAGAATTCAAATAAACTAAAAGAACATAGACACTGAACCTTGTTGGATTATGCTAAAATACACTTAAATACACAAAATATACACTCAAATATATCAATACATGCTAAAATACACAAAAGAATACACTCAAATACATGAAAAATACCTCAAAGCATGCTGAAAGACACTAAAATACACAAAATATACACTCAAATATATAAAAACATGCTAAAATCCACTGAAATGCCAAAAAATCACACTGTCAAATCAACATCCATACACATGAAAATATGGTGAAATCCATATAAAATATAATAAAATGCTCAAAAATCCAATAAAGCCATAAACAGGGTATCTGTAGGTTGGATGAAGGTCAGTGTGACCTCGTTTGACTCCAAACCAGTGAACGTTGTTGGAACCAGTGGTTGGTTTGGGTTTGGGCTCCAGAGGCTGTCTGGATGTTTAAGGGTTAATGTACCTCTTTTGTAAATCACAGGATCTTCTTGGATGTTCAGTGTATTTGACAGTTTCCCTTCTTACCTGGTTTTCATTCAGCGTTCCTCTGTCTGCTCTCCATCTTCTCTCTCCAGGGGGTGAACAGCATGTTCCAGGTGTTCCTGACAGGAAATAATTCGGAGTATTTCACCATCTCTCCGACGGCGGTGCAGGGCCGTGCCGACATCAGGATGAGGGTGGCCTTGCCGCTGGACTACGAAAACATCCGCAGCTTCCAGTTCTCTGTGAGTTTGACTAGAGCGCACGCCCACATGTTCTCCAACCATCTGGATTTAAAGAAGTCATCTGATAAAGTTCAGCTTTATGATGCATAAAGTAAAGAAGGAAGAACGTGTACAGAGGTTTATTTGACTGAAGGTAAAATAGTACTAGTACTGATGATGATAATAATAATAATAGTAATAATAATAATAATAATAATAATAATTCCTGAGCATCATGTAATCTTCAGCACAACATATGATTGGATGAAAGTTGGATCCATTTTCTCGGTACTCCATTGGTTTTGTCTGGTCAAGATGTCCGTGTTGAATTTTTTTTAGATTGAATTTGAAGCGTATTGTATTTGAGAATATTGAATTAATAACTTTTTAAGAATTGAATTCAGAATATTAAACTATGTATAAAAAAATTCAACAATTCAAACAAAAAAATTCAACTCAAATCCCAAAATCCAACCATTCAGTGTCTGATGGCACACATTTGCCTCCATACATGATGTGGACAAAAGTATCTGGACACACTGAGTGCAGGTGCTTGTTTTCTTACAGGGTCTATACTAATAATATGGTTTTATATTATGGGATACATATCATTTCATTGGCTAGTTTGGTTTAAATTGTTATTGTTGCTTCTAAAATGCCTCAGATGGTTTTGGCTTCATTTTTCTCAACACTGATTTTTATTTTTTTTAATCTGACTATAATTTTAAAAGTTTGTACCTCTAAATTTCTAAAACATCTTCCGTTTATTTTCTACATTTTGATCCGACTGTAAATAATGTTGTGAGGGTTTTTGTAAATAAGGAAATACTGATATATTTTTTTTTTAAATCTCAAATCAGTCATAGTTTTATATTAGAATAAATATAATATTGATTATTAATACTGATGTTGTAGATGTAGATGATGTAGATGTAGATGATGTGGTAGAAAAGGATTATTTACAGTCAGAGCAGGAAAAATATTTTTGGAACATTTAAATTCATAGTCATGGATAAAAAAAAATGTAATCATTGTTGTGAGAAATTAAATAAAAACCATCTCCGTGTCATTTTGGAAACAAAGATAATAATTTAACCCAAACTCCAAAGTGTCCACATACTTTTGTCCACATAGCGAATGCATTTTAAACGCAGGTTGATTCCATGAATGATCTGCTATTTTTACTGAGATTGAATCTGTCATAAAAGAAAATGGCCGCTCCTGAGATTTTGGGATGGTAGAATCAACAAAAAGCAGGACGCCCTCTGGTTCAGCAGAGACGACTAAATACCAATTTCACTGTTCAAACACGTCTGTGGTGTTGAAAGACTGATACAGTCTGAACATCCTGCCCGAACAAATAAAAAACAAGTTGGAGGAAACCTGCTGAAGCGGCGTGTGTTCAGCGTTCTTCCACAGCTTCAGGGAGGACGACGGACATGTTTTATGTCCAGTTTGTCAACGTTTGGTTCTGAAAATGACATCAGCTTATTTTATTCTGCTGCACATCTGTTCATCTCACCTCATTCCTGATCTCTTGACAGGAAATGTGGACAAAAGTATGTGGACGTGTTGAAGTTCTCTCAACATTGATTTTTTTTTTTTTTCCATGACTATGATTTTAAATGTTTTTCTTCTAAATTTCTGACTGTAAATAATACTTTTCTACCACATCCAACCATTTATTTCATCACATCTGACTAAGGAAAAAAAACCTAACATTAAAATTTAAGGAAATATTAATGTTTATACATTATATGGACATAAATATTGGGACACATCATGTCTACAGCTGTAAGACGTCCTGTTTATGATGATTAGAGATAAAAATGTCAATATTACTAATCAATATGATATTTATTCCACTATAAAACTATATTATGACAGTAGACATCCACATCATCACAGATTTGGAGATTGTTGGAAGAACTTGATTAGATTCTTTCCCACCCAGGATTAGAAATAAACACATCCGTACCACAGGCACCATATAGACCACAGGTGTCAAACATGTGGCTCAGGGACCAAATTCGGCCCACAGAAGGGTCTAATCCTGCCCGTGGGGTGAATTTTTGAAATGCAAATATTACATTTAGAATATTATCAATCAATGACATTAAATTAATTTTAGTTTTGGTTCCACATTCGGCTCAGGTCAATCTGAAGTGGATCAGAACCAGTAAAATACCATCATAATAACCTATAAATAATGAAAAGTCAGTTTTCTCTTTGTGTCAAAAAAGCAAAATTACATGAAAATGTTTACATTTGTATGCGATTCTTTCATAAAAAAGTGAATAACCTGAAATGTCTTCAGAGACTGAGGTGTAATTGGACCAATATTCTGCCTGTTTCTAACTGTTTTGTGTTTTTGTAGATCCACTGTGGTCTGTCTGTTGTCAAACACGTTTGTAAATAATAAACTGAGACAGAATATTGCTCAAATTGGACTTAAATTGCTCAAATTTCAGTTTTTTCGAAGTTCTTCATGTTATTCACATTCTTTTAAAGGATAGGTTGTAAATGTTAAGGTTTTCATGAGGTAATTTCAATTTTTTCACTTTAAAACATAGAGAAATGTTTAGAGTTGACATTATTTATATTATTATTATTATTATTTCACTGGTCCGGCCCACCTCAGATCATATTGGGAAGATGTGGCCCCTGAACAAACATGAGTTTGACCCCCCTGATGTAGACCAGTCAATCAGTCAATCAATCAATTTATTACAAAATTATTACAGACAGTTAAAATCGACAATTCATTTACAAGATGCATTTTGTAAAGGTTCCCCCCGGAGGCAGTCCTCAGCTTATAAACAGGGGCCCTTAAATGTGATAAGAGCGTTTTTTGGGTGACTCTGGGTGGGGGGGGGGGCAACGCCAGGATCGAATTTCAGTCCAATCACATCAGTTTTGACCGATCAGGTCATGTGTTTCTTGGCAAAATGTAGAACATGAAGTCAGTTGCTTATTGTGTACTTGAGACGATCTTTCGCTATGTTTTAGTGGGAAAAAAAAATGGATTGAGCCAAAATCAGGAACTGACGAGATGAAACAGGATTATACCGATATTTAATGCGACTTTGGCCAAGATGTGACCTGTGCTTTTGCTCGTTTTTGTTGAAAATTGTCCGTGCAAATCACAGCTGCATGGCTCGCCACCTAAAATTATGAATGTTTTTCTTTTGAAGTTTTTTTTTTTATTTCTTTTTGTTTTGTTGTCTTCCCTCTGCGACATGCTCTTAAAAAAGAAACAATAAAAGCGTGTTTTAAAAACCTGTAAACATGACTTCTGACATTAGTCGATGTTGTTTTGTATCCCAGACCCATTAGAAAACAAACACCTGGATTCAACGTGTCCCATTACTTTTGTCCACATAAAGGATGACTTAATTAATAATAATTAGGCCCTGAGGCTAACGATGAGTGTTCCTTGTCTTCAACTATTCTTTGTCCTCAGCTCTTCGCCAATGAGTCCATGTCAGACCACGTGGGCTTTGCTCGAGTCTTCATCGACCTCATCAATGAGAACGACAACCGGCCCATCTTCAGCCGCCCGCTGTACAACATCAGTCTTCCTGAAAACACTCCCGTTGGTACTTCACTGCTGCGCATCATGGTGAGTCCATGACCAAAGCACTGCTGTCTACCGAGCTGCGGATCTGATCAATTATGGATAGAGTGGGTTTTATTCCTGTGAAAAGAAAAGCAGACGCACAGTGTAGTCTGAACAGTAGTAGTGCTGAATGTCCTACAGCCACACAACAACAACAACAACAACAACAACAACAACAACAGCTCACCTGTTGAATCCAGCTGCTATACATATCCAAACTTTGACCATTTTAAAAGTAAGAAAGCCAATAATGGAATGAAATATTTGAGACAGAATTAAGGAGAGAGAGCTGATGCATGAATATGATGATCTTACTAATGAACAAACTGCACAAAAGCTGCTAAAAAGTCTTTATTTCCATTATCTGTCCCCTGTTTATGTATTAGAACGTTATGGGGACAATATTATGACTTTATAAAGGATTTTCTTTAGTTTTAGGCCAATAATGTAATAATGCATGACATTAGCAGCAAAGTATTCTGACATTATTGGCTTTATTAAACCGAAAATGGACAAAAGTATTATGATGTTGACAAGGACTGTTGTCATGACAACTGCCTCTCTCATGACAACGTAAACGCAACTAAAACATGTTCAAAGTCTCAGACAAACCATAGTGGTCCAACCTGTGGACTCTGGGGATAATACTGTCCGTAGTTGTCCCACATGTGGACTCTGTGGATAATACTGCCTGTAGTAGTCCCACATGTGGACTCTGTGGATAATACTGCCTGTAGTAGTCCCACATGTGGACTCTGTGGATAATACTGCCCGTAGTAGTCCCACTGGTGGACTCTGTTGATAATACTGCCTGTAGTAGTCCCACCTGTGGACTTTGTCGATAATATTGTCCGTAGTAGTCCAACATGTGGACTCTGTGGATAATCGTGACCGTAGTAGTCCCAACTGTAGACTCTGTGGATAATGCTGTCCATAGTAGTCCAACCTGTGGACACTGGTAGTGGACATATCAGACTCAGAGGCTTTATGCTGCGCTTCAGTTCTAAACTTGTCTTGGTTTTGTTTCGTCGTATATTC
>JAQQZY010000008.1:4188893-4204421 GCA_030068375.1 Ostorhinchus rueppellii
CACGGCATTACTCAGGGCCCCCCCCCACATACACACATCCCCATGGACACTTAAACCCACCCCCCCCCCCACACACACACACACACTCGGTCAGCAGCTGTTTAATATTTATGGTCTGCAGCATTACTTATCATTATAAATATTTATTGTGATTTACTCTTTTGTCTGGCTCCTTTTCTCTCTCGCTCTCTCTTTCTGTCTCTTTCTTACCCTGGAGACTTTTCGACACCAGCAGCTGCTCGTATCGCTGGAATCACTCTGATTTCCTCTCTATGGCTTTCAGAGAATTTTATTTCTTATTTATTTTATGCCCTTGGATATTGTTTTTTCCCCCTCCTCACTCTGTTTTACCATTAGATTGCTAATGGTTTTCAGTTTGCTGCATTGATTCACTCTGCATTTCCCTGGTTTTGGCCTTTTTTTTCTGTTTGGACGATGCTATCTGGGTCTGTTTGGATAGATTTCCATTTATTGAGGATATGGGTAGATCTAACATACAGTCCATATGGCCTCACAGTGTCCCTATAGTCCCCAGTCTGAGCGTCTTCATATTTAATAGAATTAACATAGACATCATGGAATAACAGCTCTTGTGAATTTATATATATTTAGTGTATTTGTATATATTTAGTGTGTATTTCTATGTATTTAGTGTGTATTTATACATAATTGGTGCATATTTCTATATGTGTAGTGTGTATTTCTATATATTTGTTGTGTAGTTATATATATTTAGTGTGTATTTAATAGATTCATAAGAAGACATTGGTCTGCAGCATGTAAACCCTCTTCAGTTCAATTAAAAATAAGCTTTTCATGCTAATATTTGATATCATTATTGTCTGATAAACTTTAGTAACAAATTTGACCCCAAAACACGCATAAACAAAACAAATACAACTTCTTTACTATAAGAAACAGAATGAAACATTCTGAAAGCTGAAATTATTAACCACAATTTTCAAACGTGACCAAACTTTGCCAAAATGAACGTGTGTTTTTGATCACAACATGGTCACAGATTCCGACAGCTGGAAAACATACAAAAAAATAATTTGACTCAATTACGTTGTATTTATTTTTCGTCAATAATGGAACGTGAGCTGTCATCACTGATTGAATCTAGTTTTATTCAACGATGGAGTGCCACAGGGCCGCGGTATAGGACCACTCATTTTTTCTAACTGAACTCTGTGAATTAGAAAGTATTGGCCGGCAAATATCTAATGCTAATGCAAATATCAGCTACATTCTAGTTTTTACTGTCTTTACTTTTACATATACTTTTATGTTTACTCAGAAATAACAGAAATATGGCCTGTGGTCTAGAAAACTAAAAATTCCACTCTAGGATAAAAGAATCAAAAATGTTATAATAAACATTTTGTGTAATTGAATTTCAAAATCAAATGTCAATTATATAATTTAAAGGATAATTTTCAGTCCTGAGTGAAAACTGGACTATATTTGAGTCCTTAAATTATGTATAAAAAAAAAAAAAAAAAAGAAAAACATGTAAGAGACACAAGACTTAACCCTTTGATGCCTATTGTCACAAATTCGCATCAATCCCCCCTCCTCTCCAAAATGCAACCAAAATACTTCTACTTGAAAGCAAAAACACAAGTGATTTTTTTTTTTTTTTTTTTCATAATTGGAAATAAATTCAGGTATCAAGGGGATAAAGGATGGTTATTTGTGGATGTAAACCTTTATTTATTTTGGGATTACGAATATAAAATTTTCCAAATACAGGAAGAACATTCAAAATAATTACTGAACAGCAGCACATACGCGAGTATAATTAAGTAAAACAACAAAACAAAATACTAAGAAGTGTTTTAACTGAAAATACAAACAAAATAAACTGTAAATGCAACAAAAACCTATATATATTTTGATAAATACATGATTAAAATATTAGAATACATACAAATAATACTAACAAGCCTTTTATAGCCCAGTTCTACTCATTAATACCTTCAGAAAGTGTTCAAACTGAGCTCATTTATCCAGTTTAAGAGCCTGTTTCTAGTGTCGGTTAGTGTTGATTGTTTGACTGCGGTTATTTATTTTTGTTTTTATCATTTATTATCATTTAATGCTGTTCTAGTAAATATTCAGAGTCAGTTTCATACTGTACAGTCTGAGCCGTAGATTAAACACCTAGATGTAAAAGTTGGTTTTAACTCAGTTTGTCAGTTGTTTCGGGGGCTTTTATTGCAGCTTTCCATCTCGCATGTCATTAATAGTCTGTTCCATATATTAAGTCAATTAATATTCCAGCCTCCCTTTTGTTCCACACATGAACACACACATTATTATTATGAACTGAACATGTTTCCATTGCACTTGTGGCCGTTTTTCTTTAATCAATACACCAACTTTTCGCTGGGTGTGAAGTGATTTATGCTATTTGTTGCTATTCCACTTCTTGTGCAGGGCATTCATGTAAAACAGTCCATTACTTAAGTACAATAGTGCATTACTTTACTACTCATACTCCTTAAACCTCTGCTCGGGGAATCTTCATCATATCAGCAGAGCCATTTCCACCCAAAACCCATGTTCTGAGTGCGTTTGTGCAGATGCTGTGTATTTTCGGACTCGGGCACGATGATAAATGCCTTTAGCAGAAGGTTATAAATCACAGGATGCAGAATGTTTCACAGTTTAGACAGACCTTTATGGGGTAATAGTCCCAACAGTAATTATAATTCATTATTGTAATAAAGAGGGTGAGGCCGGCCTCTGCAGCTGAAGCTCCAGCACAGTCACTGTTAATAATGGTGTGCTTATCGGGTTTGGCTTTTTCCTGCGCTGACATTGTGAAAGGGTGTGAATGGGGTTGGAGGGCAGAGGACAAGCAGGCGGGGTGTTGGAATGACGGAAAGGCCTCAACTTTCCCCCCCAGGTTTTTTTTTTTTTTTTTTTTACAGGCGCCAAATTAGACGAATGGGAGCGCACACAGGTCTGAGTCTGAACGAACGAATGAAGGTTTAATTTGGGACAAAACAAAAACACAATCCAACAGCCACTAAAAACAAATACCACACCTACCATCCCCCGCTCTGGACCCTCATCCTATCACATATCACCTCCGATAGTGGGCGTAAACCTGCGAAATGTGAATTATGTGTAAGAAGAATTCATACAGAAGTGGAGTTATTGGCCTTTACATTAGAGGAGCAGTTTTATTAGATTAGATTAAACTGTTAGATTAGATTAGATTGGGATACATTAGACTATATTACAATAGATTAGATTAGACTGTTAGATTATACTATATTAGTTTAGACAAGATAACACTATTGGATTAGACTAGATTTGATTAGATTGGATTATTAGACTAGATTAGTTTTGATCAGAATAGATTAAACTATTAGATTAAATGAGACTGTTGGATTATATTAGACAAGATGAAACTCTTGGATTAGACTAGATTGGATTAGATTCGACTAGATTCGACTGGATTGGATTAGATTAGCCTGTTAGATTAGATTACATTAGATTAGTTTAAACTATTGGATTAGACTATATTAGACTAGATTTGATTCGACTGTTGGATTAAATTAGAATAATTTGTTAGATTAGACAATATTTGTTCAGACTAGATAACACTATTGGATTAGACTGGACCAGATTACACTTGATCAGATTATATTAGACTAGACTGTTAGATTAGATTGGACTATATTAGTTTAGACTATATTAGACTAGATTTCATTAGATCAGATTAGATTAGACTATATTTGACTAAACTACTTACATTAGATTAGACTTGACCTAATTATATTAGGCTAGATTACACTAGACTAATTCAGACTAGATTAGATTAAACTACAGTAGATTGTGTTACATTTGATTAGACTGCATACATTAGGCTAGATTAGATTAGATTAGATTAGTCTTTATTGATCGCTCAAAGGGTAAATTCACTGGTCAAAGCAGTGACAGAATAAAGTGCAATAAAACGTGCAGGTTTAAAGACAGTCCAAATATGACTACATACATGTTTCCATCAGAGCAGATCTGCAGTTTGTCAGAACACACGGGGTTAAACTGCTGTGTTTTATGAGAACTGACTTTAAAACAGTGTTTGGTGTTGACAGCCCACCTTCCTGCTCTTTTTTGCAGTGTGCATAACGGATGGAAGGATGCATGTGTTGGCCCAAACCTCCACAGTCAGACACAAATACACTGCATAATAAATTCAACGTATAAAAACAGAAGTGGGTGAAGTAATCTGCATAATTAAAGAGGAAGGTGCAATAATAAACTGAGGTGGAGTTTTCCAGTCGTACATGAAGGCACCACGGGCCATTAGAAGGCTCATCTGCCTCCACGCCGCTGCCTTTTCTTCAGTCAAACATGCAGATGATGTGCCTCTCTGCTGAGTTCAAGTCCCCTGAATGCACCGCCGGGGCCTCCAGCCTCCGTCCACTGTTTACATTTGTCCCTGCGTCGGAGACCAGAATAAATTGTGTCACTTTTCAGCGTCGTCTCTGCTCCTGCAAGAAATGACTATATTTCCCACTTGAATCCACAAATGCTTGCAGCGGCGTCTCTCCCTTGTACTCGCCGTCCCTCTCCAGTGTACTCTTTACTCTTTATCATTCCCAGCATCCTCCCTGTTCTGGTGCCAATCTCATTCCTTCATCACTGAGGACAGAGGGAAGCGAGGGGGAGGACGGAGGCCTGTCGGCGCGGCGCTGCCAGCCTCAGCTCTGCATTAAGCCTCTCCACTGGCAGCTTCCAGTGTCTCTGCAGCTTATGCCGACAATACGGGCCTCTTTCTTCCCCCATCCCGCCTCTACGCTCTGTTTTCTCCTCTGGTTCGCATGTGGACGGAGTCATTAAAGAGCGGCTTTGTACACATGCAAATGCTGGAATTCATCTTCGGAGCTGTCACACTTTGCTGCGAAGGCGTCCACTGCGCTTTATTAGGCTGGATTTCTACAAAAGTACGCATTGTTAAGAAGTGTTGAAGTTGCGGCTCTGTCTCAGAAGCAGTCGGTGTGTTTTCTAGGCTTTAGATGATGATGCTCTATGTCAGGGGTGTCAAACTCATTTTGGTTCAGGGGCCAATTTGGTCTGAAGTGGGCCGGATCAGTGAAATAATAACAAAATAATATATAAGTAATGTCAACTCCCAACTTTTTTCCATGTTTTAGAGCAAAAAAAAAAGTAAAATTAAACAATGAAAATGTTTACATCTACGAACTATCCTTTCAGACGATACCAATAACATAAACTGAAAGTAAGTGTAGTTTTAACAGTATTATGTTTCAGTTTTATCATTTCCACATGTTCATTATAACTTACAGACACCGTGGATCAACAGATATACAAAGCATTTGGTAACAGGAATATTGTACTTAACCTTCTGAAGATGTTTCAGGTTCTTTTTTTTTGGTTCAGATTATTTACATTTTTTGTGAAATCTAAATAATTTCATGTATTAACAGTAAAACAAAGAGAACTATTTTTGAGTTGAGTATTTATAGGTTATTATAAGAGTATTTAACTAATCTGATCGAATTGGTTTGAATGTGGAACCTGAACTAAAATGTTTAATATCTTAATATCTATTTTTGCGTTTCCCAAATTCATCCCAAGGGCCAGACTGGACCCTTTGGCGGGCCGGATGTTTGACACCTGTGCTCTATGTGGACACGTTGAATTCAGGTGTTTGTTTTCTAACAGGGTCTGGGATATAAAATAATGACTGTCAGAATTTAGTTTATATTATGGGATAAATATCATTGCATTGGTTAGTGAATCTCTGTCATTGAGGCCAAAACAAAGAAAGAAAAGAACGGAATGGAAGTTCAGACTCAACAATCTAGTAATGACACAATTTAACCCTTAAAGACCCAAACATCTGAAACCATCTACTGATCTAAACTGTTTAATACCTGTTGATCCAATAAACCTATCAATACATGAAAATAATTGATGTAAAATATTGTTGTTCATCTTTTCATGGTCATCAGTTATGAGCCATTTGGACGTTCAGAGGCTCCGTAGTTACCATGGAAACACCGTCATCTTCTACAACATCGATTCACCCATAAAACCCATGGAGTTGGATCAATGACAGTGGATAAAATGAAGAAAAAAATAGAACGCAAAACAATAATGTGGAAAAAAAAATCAGCAAAATATTTACAAAATAAAGTAAAAAAAAAAAGATAAAATAAGATACAAAATTAACAAAAAAAGGCCAAAGTAACAAATAAAATGAACAATAAATAAACAGAATAATGAATAAAATGAATTTAAAAGATGTACAAAACAGTGACCCAATTGGATGTTTAAAGGCTCTGTAGTTAACATGGAAACACCGTCATCTTCTACGACATTGATTCACCCATAAAACCCATGGAGTTGGATCAATGACAGTGGATAAAATGACCAAAAATGGAAAAAATGTAAAAATAAAACACAAAACAGTATTGTGGAAAAAATTAAGCAAAACATTTCTAAAATAAAGCGTAAAAAAAAAAAAAGCTACAAAATTAACAAACAGTCAAAAATAATGAATAAAATGAACAAAAAAATGAATAAAATAATGACTACAGTCTGCAGTTACTTTTAGAAGGTTCCACAGCAGCTTCACGAAGACTCAGACACAACTGGAAATATTATAGTTTTATTTTGAAGACCTGGAATCATCAGGTAGCTGAACCACACAACATGGTCTTAATCTTTCTGCGCTCGAAAAGGAATGGGAAGAATAACGTATAGGCTCCGCCCCCTTTTTTACAAACTACTAATTCCATTAATTCTGCTTCTTTTGCTTTAACACACTTTTGTTTCTATATATTTTTACAATAACACAAACATTCAAATACACTTTTTCAGTTTCCTCACACACAATCAGATTTATATAATCAACTGAATGAACTATATTTTATTTATATACAGTTTAAATATTTACTACAAATACAATGATCAAATGTGATAATATCTCCGAATCATAATAATTTTTAGTGCAATTATGGATTCATGTGCAATTATTTTAACATTTCTCTATTAATTGTTATATTAATATTTATAGTGTGGTTTTAATCTATTACCTTTTATGCTTTAATTGTTTTACTTATTTCTGTAGTTGTTGTGATATATTTCTGGCTGCTCAGGTGTTTGTATACTTCTTGTGTTCATGAAATAAGCTGATGAAACACAATTTCATTCTACACTGGAATGACAATAAAGTGAATCTTGAATTAATTAATTACAATAATATGTTATTTTATGCATGCTTCTGTTATAACTACATATATACATATTCAGATAATTGCTCTATATTTTGTTTTTATGTGTTATTATGTGCTGTTCTTGATAAACCTGATCTAACATGTTTGAGTGTAAATAATTATACTAATAATTATAATAATTACATGTTATTGTTATTAGACTAATACAATTGTTTTCCTGTATATAATATCCATGAAGTGATGTAATAACTAGTATTAGAGCATGTTAAAATGTGAGAAAACATCAGATCGGCAGGAATAAAATGTCTTTTTTTCATAGTTTTCACACCGTTTATCAGTACATCTTGTTTCTTTGCTTCTTTGGGGTCCAGTTTAGTGGACAGTTTTGCAATGTTTTCCATGAAAAATAGATTGAAAAATAAAAGTTTCAATCACATTGGTTTTTTTAATGCCTAAAGAGGAATAAAAATACTAAAAAAAAATATATTGATTAAGGTTTTCGTAATTGATGCATGAAAGGGTTAAACTCAGTAAAAACACAGTTTAAAAAAAACCAACAACAATCATTAAAACACTGAAAACAGTAAAAACACAAGAAAACAATGTAAAAAAAAATAAATAAAATTCCAACCATCTATTTTTATGGAAGTCTGTCTCACTCACTGCTCTATGCCCCCCCCCCTTTACAACAGTGGTGGGGTGTGCACTGAGCATGCTCAGATGTTGATGGAAAGAACATCTATTCTCTCAGCCCTGTTTGAAATGTTTCCTATAGAACAAATGCTTTAATGTTTGTGAATATTTCCCATAAATCGTCCGTTCTGAACGCTCACCACAGACACGTCAGGGGTTAAAGCAGGGGTGTCAAAGTCATTTTAGTTCAGGGGCCACATTCCACTAAATTTGATCTGAGATGGGCCAAGCCTGTGAAATGATAACATTAGTGTATATATAAATAAAGTCAACTCCCAACTTTTTTATGTTTTACAGCAAAAAAAGTTAAATAATGAAAATATTAACATCTACAAACTATCCTTTCAAACAATGTGAATGACATGAACAAACTGAAAAATAAGTGTAATTTTACCAATATTCTGCTTCAGTTTATCATTTCCACATGTTCACTATAACTTAGACACAGTGGATCTACAAAACATTTAGTAACAGGAAGAATATTGTCAAATTGCACTTACTTTTCTGAAGACATCTTCAGATTTGTTGAGATTATTTACGTTTCTTGTGAAATTATACTTTATTTTAGGGTAAATACGTGAAAATATTTACATTTACAAAGAGAAAAATGTGGCGTTTTGAGTATTTGTAGGTTATTATGATAGTATCTGACTGATCTGACCCACTTGAGATTAAATTGTGAATGTGGAACCTGAACTAAATGATTAATATCGTAACATCTGTTTTTGCATTTTACAAATTCATCCCAAGGGCCGAATTGGACCCTTTGGCAGGCCAGATTTGGCCCCCGGGCCGCATGTTTGACACCTGTGGGTTAAAGGGTTAAGTTTGCGCTTTAAATGTACCACTTACACACAGAGCTGCAGAACACGGGTTGTGTCATATGATCAATACTGTGCTTTGTGCAGCTGATGCTCACGTCCAGTCCAATATGTTGAGTGTTAACGGTTAAAGCGAAGTGCCTGCGTGCCCCGCTGGTGGAACGTCTGTGTGCAGCTCCGTCTATGATCTTGTCATGTGTATAGAAAATGTTGGAAAATAAGACACTGAACCTTTAAAGGAGCCCACATGAGAGTAGTAGAGCCCAGCTGAGGAGGATACCCTGACAGGCGTGTCTTCATCATGGTGTCAGCCCGTGGACGTCTTCACTCCAGTCCGCCGCCGCCGGGCGTGTGTCGGAGGCTGTTCTCCAATAGTGGCTGTGTTTAGGTGTTGGACGCCGACACACAGGGGTTGTCTGTGTTTGGACCGGGGGTCATCTCTATTTTGACAGCAGGCTTTGACAGCCAGTAATTGGTTTCCTTTTCCATGCCTCTCAAAGCTTCTAGAGAAAAAGCAATTTTAGGAGCCAATCAATTCAAATTCCAGCTCATTCCAGATAGAAAAGCCTGTGCAGCTTTAACCTCGTTCACTGTCCACGAGATAGTAGGGCTGATAATCTGCCCCTGGACCCCTTCAAGCACCCATCAGTTTACACACACACACACACACAGACAGAAGCAGATCATGCATGTTTTTGTCAGTGAAATGAGTGGCTCTATGTACAACTGGACACAAAGTGAACAGAGACGATCAAACAGGATAAAAAAAAAGACTGAAAGAACTCAAACTAAGAACATAAACACACTGATGTCGACCAACTCCAGTGTTTGAACACATGGAAAACAGATTAAAGTGTGTTTCTATAATCCCGTAAAGCTTCATTATGAACATTTACAGTTTTTTGTAATAAATGATACAAATTCAGGTCTATTTGTTGTATTTATTTTACTATAATACACTGTTTTAAACATTTCCAATCCACTGTATTTCTACAGCACATTTAAAAACAAAAACAATAAAACAATTAAAAGAAATGCACTAAAAACAATAAGTATAAATTAAGCTACAACTACTGTATAAATAAAACAATAAAATCAAATAGAAGTTCTAAAATAAATAAATATACATACATATTCATTCATTCATTTTCTATCCTCGCTTTATCCTCACTAGGGTCATGGGGGTCGCATGGAGCCTATCCCAGCTGCTTGCATACATACATACATATGATAATGATAATTAATGACAATTTAACTGATTTCCAGACCTTGGAAGTCTGGAATTTTGTGTAAAAGTCTGAATAAAGTTTGGAAAAAAGTTTCTCTTCGTTGAATTTTAGCATCTGCTCAAAGGCACAGAATCCTGTAAAATATGAAATACACAAGGAAAGCAGATAAAAGCTGATCTGAAGTGAACTGAGCGATCCAAACTGCAAGGAAATCCAACTCCAGGAGGTCGTCATGTGACTGAGTCCAGGAAGTAAACATTAAACTATGGGAACCAGAGCTGCAACAAACAATAACTTTAGTAACTGATTCATCTGTAGGTTATTTCGATAATTAATCCATTCATTAGATAATCACAAAACGGTCAGTTCTCAAAGATCAGTATTTAACCCAAAGTATTAAAGTCACTAATGATTACATCCCACAATAGCTTTGGGTTTAGTTGATGAGCGCTAGCCCCGTACCGAGATTATGTCACTGTTAGGAGGAGGAGGAGCCCATGGGAGGAGCCTACGGTAGCCCAGGGAAGAACTGTCGTAGCCCAGGGGAGGAGCCTACGGTAGCCCAGGGAAGAACCGTCGTAGCCCAGGGGAGGAGCTTATGGTAGCCCAGGGGAGGAGCCTATGGTAGCCCAGGGGAGGAGCTTATGGTAGCCAAGGGGAGGAGTTTACGGTAGCCCAGGGAAGAACCGTCGGTAGCCCAGGGGAGGAGCTTATGGTAGCCCAGGGGCAGAGCCTATGGTAGCCCAGGGGAGGAGCCTACCGTAGCCCAGGGGAGGAGCTTATGGTAGCCAAGGGGAGGAGCTTACGGTAGCCCAGAGGCATGCGGTCTGGAGACATGAAAGACATTACATGTGATTTGATGATTACCCTTTTTTTCTCCATCATCCAAATTAAATAATCCAATTTTAATTTAAATGTGATTAGCCGTACGTGTAAATATAAAAATCCATAAAGTCAAGGTGTGGGGAAAAATAGCAGTTTTGAAAAAGTCTGGAATTGAATATTGGATAAAGAGGAAGTACCCTGGACAGGGTTCCTACGCTAGTATGGAATTAGATTTTAGAAATATCCAGGTCTGGAAAAGTATGGAAAATAGAAACAAATGTATGTAAAAACCTCCCTGTTTCCAATGTTCTATTTTCCAAAACATAAAATCATGAATATCTAAAAAAAAAAAAAAAAAAAAAAGATGTCTTTTTTTTTTTTTCCCTCAGATAGTGCAGCTAAAATGTTTGTGAGAGCACGTACAGCCGCCTACACATCCCAGAAAACATTTGGGCAGATTGACAGTTGAATGCCCCGCCTTCTGCTCTTATCCTCCTCCAGACAGTTTTAAGCCCCGCCCACATGTTGTTAAGTTTCCCTGGTGCTTTGACGGACAGGTGATGTACACACATTGTTGCTGAGCGATATTCCACATGTCTGGTGTGATCGTTGGCAGAACACACAATAAAACTCTCTGACGACCGGCTCATAAATCCAAATATAACGACAGGTTGGAATTTTTGTACCAAGACATTTGGGAATTAGGGTCTGGGAAAAGTATGGAATTTAGAAGTTTCACATGTGTAGGAACGCTGTGTGGAGATGGAAGGACTGGTAATCTGCTCCTGTACCCCCTTCAACCCATACACACACACACACACACACACACACACACACACACACACACACACACACACACACACACACACACACACACACTCTCGTTCTGTCACCCATGAGGGGACGCTCTCATTTCCACCTTCTCTCGGATGCAGTTGAGTGTGATAATGGAGTTTCTAGTGTAAATTGTGGGGGTGAATATTTACCCCAGGACCCTCCCTCTGTCTGTCCATGTGTTTCCGTTTCCTTTTACATGCACACACTCAGTATATGTCGCATACACAAACACACACACACCGCTCATAGACGTACACACCTTCTGTCACATGTAGACGCACTGCTACACACAAACACACACCTGAGTTTACCCGCTGGCTTCACCTCTGATGGCAAGAAACACATCATTTAACCAAACTGGTCGACTGAGAACTAATTTCTCTTTTGTAGTTACCGCCTGAGGACCGTAGGGTTTGGAGAGTTTATATTGGCAATCAGCAACGTGACGACTGTTCGAAGTCCTGAGTAAACGAGAACGACATCAGAAAAGTGACTGTGATACTTCTGCCGTTTAGCACCGAGGAGCTTTGAATCCGGATGTTTTAGATATTCCCAATTATTCATTCAAACTTAACGGGAAAAGGAGGAATCAAGATGTAGATGTTTTTCCAATTTAACATGATTTTAGGAAACGTATATATATTTTTAATGCCTTTGTAAATTATTGCTGGTGTTTTATGTGCATGTTCTTAGTTTAGTGTTTTTATGTATGGTTTTAAAATTGACTTTATTGTGTTTTTTTATCTGGTTTTAGAAGTGACTTTTATTGTGTTAAGTATAGTTTTAGAAGTCACTTTTATTGTGTTTTTATCTGGTTTTAGAAGTGACTTTTATTGTGTTTCATATATATTTTTAGTGTGGATGTATGGCTGTGATTTCTTTTTTGTGTAATTTCTGCTGCCATCTTGACCAGGGCTCTTGAAAAACTGATTTTAAACTCAGAGGGGAGAAAAAAATCATACTTATTTGTCAGTTGTAGCTCTAAAAAGGGCCATTTTAAGACCTTTTAGCTTGAGAATTGTCATATTTTCATCCCTATTTCTACACATTTTCCAGTATCAGTCATTTCTCTGTATATTTAAGTTATTTATTTCACATCTGTCCTGTGCAGTTTTTATTTACAAATCCTTCGAAGTAAATAAAATTCTATATTTATTTCTGTATCCCAGTGCTTGGTGCCAATAAATGGATTCTTCTTCATTAGGTGGACTGAATGCATATTATTAGACGTATATTTATGTTTATACTACATCACAGACCATAGGTTGTATATAATTATTGGATGGCAGAACTGTGATGTCACTCACTGGTTTCTGAACTGAAATTGTGAATGAATAATTTGATATGGAAGGCATCATATTAAGTGACCATATTTGGACAAAATGGGTGGGGCTGAAGGAGTGTGAGGGATCTCAGACGAGCTAATTGTAATATGGTAAATTTTATTTGGCTTTTAGCAAAGTTATGTTTTATTCATGTTAGTCTGTCAGGAAAGAAGGTAAAGAAATGTTGGGAGTTTTAGAAGGCGAACAAGCTGTCGATGAATGAACAGAAAAGTTATTTTTAGTAGTTTATAGATAAAATCAGTAGAAATCAGTGGGTGCCATGGCGTTACGGCGCACCATCTAGTGGCTGCCAGTGGTATTACAACTTTAAGTTTCATATTATGTCTTGTCTTATTTTGTTGTTCTGTTTTGTTTTGTTTTTTTCTGTTTGATTGCTTTTGTTTTTTACTTTATTGTTTTTTCATTTGTGTTGCCTTCAAGGAGTATGTATGTATGTATATATGTACTCATCTTTATTTTCTTTTATTGGGTGCAGCCCCTTTGAGGTCATATTGGGGGGTAAGACTGTATGTTTGACACCCTGGACCTAAAATAATTACACTCTGAATCCATTAACGATGTGTTTCTAACTTGAATCCTGTTGATCCTTGAAGTGCGTCGTAACTGTCAGTGAGTTTATTTTCCACATTAGCTTTATTTCCACATCATTTCACTCTCGTTAAATCCACATTTCCTCTCTTTCTTTGCACATCACCTCTAACTCCCCTAACGTAAAAAAAAAAAAGTTTATGGTAAAAAGGGTGGAAGTGTGAGGTACCCCAGGGCTCAGACTGGGGCCTGTGGGGTGCAGTCCCAGTAAAACCAGCTCAGACGGTGTCTGCCGTCCGTCTGCTGCAGCCGAAGTTGAAAGTCTTTGGTGAGCAGTTGGCAAAGTGACTTGGCCATGCTGTCATGGTGATTGTTTGGTGGGAGAAAAGGGAGCTCGCTGGTGAATGATTGGAGGAGATGGCTATCGTCTCCCTCTCTTTACTTTCCTCTATCGTTTTTTTTTTTTTTTCCGTTACAGCAGGAGGGACTGGGCCGCCGAGGCAGAGGCAGCATTAGCTCCCTGAGCCTGGCTCCTGTCACCGCCTCGATAGCTGTCACGCTAACACCCCCACCGCTATCATTGGAGCACTTATGGGCCTGTCACTCACCTGGGAAGAAGGGGAGGGGGGGTGTGGAGGTGGAGGGAGAGTGTGCTGAAGGAGATATGTGGAGGAGAAGGGAGAAGGAGGCGGAGCTTGGGAGTAACGGGAGGTAAAGGAAGAGGGGAAGATAAAGGAGAAGGGCGAGGGGAGGAGGGGGGGTGCAAGAGTCGAAACCAGAGGGGGGACGGGGGGATGACTGGCATTAAATGATGAGGTCATTGAGACACGACAGATGAAAACTCACAGGTTAATATAAGAACCTGACTGGAGTCCCAAACACCTGGTGTATTTAGCGGCGCCGCTCTCCACGCGTCGGCCAGGATGCGCCTCGCTTCACTTGACACGAAGCAAGAGCCATTAAAAAGAAACATCGATTTACCATCCAGGACGGTGGTGGAAGCTCTCTGTGAAATTATGGGCTTCAGCTAAACAGCATGGGGTAATTTTTAGAATACGGATAAAAAAAAGCCCACATTGATGGGTGCAGCCGTTGTTCCATCTGCTCATACGTGTACATGTCCATTAATGCCTTCTTTGTCAAAGTCGATCAAAAAAGCTCACGTCTATACACGATTTTCCCAAAATGTGCACAGATTTACAGCACTCCGCCTCAGCATGAACACACATTTGGCCTGTTTGTAGTCGAACACGTACCTAGAATCAGTGAATATCAGGATTCGTGTCACATGAAACAGACATTCCAGTTTGTCGGAGGCAGGTGAAGAACTGCAGCAAGTTTATTAAAGCTGGACAGGTGTGAGTGGACCATCAGAGCGAGGATGAAATGAAAAGAAACGCACATAATAAGGTGTGAAGCATGAAAAAAAAGAGAAACAACCAATGACTGGCTGATGGGACACCTGCACAGATGGAAGCACAGTTTATAAGAGGAGGTGGAAATGGGTTCATTAAAGGTTTTTTTAAATTACAACATAAATATATGTGGAAAAAAACATGCAGCGACTAAAATAATAATAATGGTGGATCCAAAGGGATGGAAACAATCCAATGTAAAACTAGAAGTGAACACATGAGAACATGATTATGTCTGTAAAACCATGATCATGTGATTAGTCAGAGTTTAACCTTTAACCTCTGAGACAGTTTTAATCAAACAGGCTGAAGAAAAGTCTGAACCAGTGGAAACGATGTTAGTTTAAACACTTAAATATAGAAACAACACTTTTATCTCCTCCTCTCCTCTCCTCCTCTCCCCTCCTCCTCCTCCTCTCCTCCTCCTCCTCTCCTTTCCTCCTCCTCTCCGGTCCTCCTCCTCCTCTCCTCCTCCTCCTCCTCCTCTCCTCTCCTCCTCCTCCTCTCCTCCTCCTCCTCTCCTTTCCTCCTCCTCTCCTCCTCCTCCTCCTCTCCTCTCCTCCTCCTCTCCTCCTCCTCTCCTCCTCCTCCTCCACCTCTCCACCTCACAG
>JAQQZY010000008.1:4211452-4227468 GCA_030068375.1 Ostorhinchus rueppellii
AACATGCAAACTCCACACAGAAAGGTCCCAAGGTCCCGCCCGGGAATCGAATCCAGGACCTTCTTGCTGTGAGGCACGAGTGCTAACCACTGCACCACCGTGTCGCCCAGAACTTTAGAATTCTTGAAAAAAAAAAAAAAAAAAAAATAGATGTTAATTTTTTGTCCATCCAGGACACAGTAGTTTATGATATTTTTCATTTAAAACTATTTCAAACTAAATTTTGCCCTTTGATTATATTTAAGTTGGCATTTAGACCTTTACAGTTCTGTGTAATATTTGTCTGAAACTTTTCTGGTTCAACAGTTACAAATCAAAAAGTAGTGGGCGGTCCATCTGTGACGCCCTTGGCCCCGCCCTTTTATCTAAACGTGTCTGTTTTTTATTAATTGCATATAAAAGAGAATATCCAGAATACATTTTATAGTCAGTGTGTGTTCAGTGCAACAATATTAATAAAACTCCAATACATAAGAAAATAAGAACAAAGGAAATATAAAAAATACAAAAAGTAAAATAAGAATAGAAATAAAGTAGAATAAGGTAAAGATTCATATAAAATATGAATAAACACAATATTATATTATAATCACACACAAATATATTTTTGCACAATTATTATATATTTATATATATATATATATGTATATATATATTTTTTTAATTATACATTGATGATATGTTGTCAAGTAACACACAATAACTTCTCCTTTGGATTAAATAAAGTATTCTGATAAAAAAAATAGTGCATGTTTGAATAAATACTGAATAAATATTTAAGCATTCCATTATTGTTATTATTTGAGCTTTATTATTGTTGCATGAACTTATTGCTCATAAACATCATTTTCAGTTCATACAAATTTGCTGAAAACGGAATATTTTTGTGTTATGTCAAATACAGATTGATTAACTGTTGGTTCTGGATAAAATACATTTCTGAAATAAAGTTCAGCAGATGAATTTTTTGGGGGTGACATCGAAGGAAAGTCTGGTCTTTTCCAATTAAAATGTTTCTTGACAGTTGGTGAAAGTCGACAGGCTGCATTAAAACACAGAGGAAATGAAATGAGATGGAGCAAAACTTTACTCAGTGACTGAGTTTCACATTATTAGGACACGTCTGTGGTTGTTGGCACTGAAATAAGCAACAAAATGAAGAAAAACAGCCAAAGAGATCATGAAAATGAACCATAAATCAACAAAATAATAAGTGAAATCAGCAAAATGAGGCACAAATTAAAAATAAAAGGCACCGAAATGTAGAAAAATACATTAAAGAAGTAACAAAATGAAGAAAAACAAAATAACAAGAAGAAAAAAATAACAAAAGCTGGTAGATGTTTGTTTTTATGTTCAGGTAATGACATATTTGACGGAAAAGTTTTTTTTCTGTTTCTGACATAAAAACCTCCAACTTTGACCTGATGTTTAATGAACATGTGTATGATCAGTGAATTAAATATAGAAGAAATACAGGATTTTCGCTGAAAAACACAAAAATGCAGAAAACAAAATGACAGTAAACGGTACAAAAGCTCTTAAATATGGAGGTCATTCATTTGGTAAGTGACGCTAACGTACCGCTGCGTTAAAACTGATGAGAATAATGCAGAGTGGGTTTTTTTTTTGGGGGGGGGGTTCTAATCCAGGGGGTCAAGCTCATTTTAGTTCAGTTCCACATTCAGACAAATTTGATCTGAAATGGGCCGAACCAGTGAAATAATAACATGAATAATATAGAAATAATGTCAACGCCAAAGTTTTCTCTGTTTTAGAATGAAAAAGAGTTAAATTACTTTATGAAAATATTTACATCTACAAACTATGCTTTAAAACAATGTGAATAATATGGACAAAGTGAAAAAATAAGTGTAACTTTAACTATATTGTGTGTTTGTCATTTACATGTTCATTCTAACTTATAGATCACAGTGGATCTGCAAATACACAAAACATTCAATAACAGATAATACTGTTAAAATTGCACTTTTCTTAAGACATTTCAGGTTGTTTCTTCAGATTATTCAAATTTTTGCAAAATGATACTTTATTTTGGTGTAACTACATGAACATGTTTACAGAGTTATGAGTATTTATTGGATATTATGGTCGTATTTTATTGATTCGACCCATTTGAAATTGAATTGGTCTGATTGTGGAACCTGAACTAAAATGATTGTTTATGTTTTAGTTTCTTTCTTAAAGTCATCCCAGGGGCCAGACTGGAGCCTTTGGTGGGCCGGATTTGGCCCCCGGGCCCCCCTGCTCTGATCTCCACCTGTTTGTGTCGTAGGTTTTCTCTGGACGCTGAGACCGGCTGGGTGATCCTTCAGGCCGGCCTCGACTATGAGCTCATGCGCCGCTTCACGCTGACGGTTTTGGCGAGGGACGGGGGCGGCGAGGAGACGACGGGGCGCATCCGCATCAACGTGTTGGACATCAACGACAACCCGCCGCTGTTTCAGAAGGAGGCGTACGTGGGCTCGCTGAGGGAGAACGAGGAGGCGGTCCAGTCGGTGGCTCGGATCAGGGTGAGTCCGAAAAGTCGCATTAAATGAAGAATTTCACAGACGAACGAATTTGTGGAAAAGAAGTGAGTGAGTTCAGTCTTTACGTCAGACAGCGCCTGCAAAAATCGTTACATGTGACTCAGGCTGACTGTAGACGTGAACCCTTTAAACGCCAAAGTCACAAGATTACGACAACAACAGAAGTGAATGAAACCGCAGCGCCACCGTCGTTAAACGTTTCCACCTCCCACCCATAGATGGCAGACCTGAGCCCCTTCATATTTGAATGGTTTACAGCACAGGTGTCAAACACAGAGATAAATAAACACTAGAGGGGGCGAGGGGCGTTTGTCACGGCAGCGTCTTGCCGCCATCTTGGTCCAGAAAAGGTTGTCAGTCACAGTTGGAGGTTTCTGCTCGAGGCAACCACTAACCACGCCCCCTCTAGTGTTTATTTATCTCTGTGGGTTTCTAGTACAGGTGTCAAACTCATTTTAGTTCAGTTCCACGTTCAGCCTAATATGGTATAAAATGGGCGGGACCAGGAAAATAATGTAAATAACCGGATGAACTTTTGGGTGAAAAAAGTAAAATTCTGTAATAAAAATGTTCACATCTACGAACTGTACTCGAACATAACATGAACAAATATGAACAACATGAACATTCTTAAGTAAAGTAGGTGCAGTTTTAATATTATTACACCTCAGTTTATCATTTATACATGTAAAACATTTAGTAAAAGGCAGAATATTTTTAAATTCCACTTACTTCTGTTAAGACATTTCAGGTTTTTCACATGTTTTGTAAAAGTCTAGTCTGTAATTGTAAACATTTTTGTGTCGTAGATCTTTTTTGAAGTAAAAGAAAGAGAAACGTTTGCAGTTTTCATTATTTATAGTTTATTCTGATAGTATTTTACTGATCTGACCCATTTTAGATTTCATTGACTTAAATACATTCTTGATCATTGGTGTCTTCAGTTTCATTTTTACATTTCACACGTTCATCCAGGGGCCGGTTTGAACCCTTTGGCCCCGGGGCCTCATGTGTGACACTTGGGGTTTAAGCATGGACATAATTACAGGTACCAAGATAGTTTCTATTATTTCACATCAAATATTTTATGTCTCTTCCGTGGGACAATATCTACCAAGTTTGTTCACTTTTTTTTTTTAGATATTTAGATGTTTTTAATTTTTGACGATTTTTTAAAATTTAAAACATTTTACTTTTTTCTAATGGTCCATATTTTGATGGTTTATTAACATGTGAATAGCTACAGATATGATTATAGTTACTATTGAGCACTGATAGAAGTCATATACTCGTATATGGACTTTCTTTTGGGTCCATAACCTTTGACCTTGAAGGGTCAAACTCCAGTCACAGATGCGTCGATTTCTTCCCCAAAACTACTGGTTGGATTCATTTTAAAGATGATATGTAATCTTCCTTGGAACAATATCTATAAAGTATATCCACAGTTTTGAGGAATTTAGATTTTTTTTTTTTTTTTTTTTGTTGAATTTTTCTAATATTAAGTGTTCATTTCCTTCTACTGGTCTAAGTTTTGGTGGTTTCTAACGTGTAAATGGTTCCAGATATCAGTCTAGCTCCTGTTGATCGGTGATAGAAGTCATATCTGGACTGTGAAATATTATTTTAATTCAGTTCAATTGGATGAGTTGAGTTCTCCTCCAGTGAAAGCCCCGCCCACTTCTGTAGTTAAACTGATGTGCGTCCAGACCACAGGACTGGAACATAGAACAGAACCTGAACACATTCTGATAGAACATGACACTGGAACTGTTGTTATGTTTCTGGACACCCTGACTCACACCCTCACTCCTCATCCTGCACCACTCATTCCTCCTTTTTCCTGTTTTTCCCCTTGTTTTTTTGTTTTTTTACTGTAATGGTGCAGTTATGTGTTTGTTTTCGCTGTATCCGAGGCGAACAGTTCAGTCTGCTGTGTTTCCCATCAGTCACTGCCACCGTAAACGCAGACGTGCACAAGCTCAACGGTAACTAACGGCTCAGCGTTTCCTCTGATTGCTCCCCGGCTGGGGACCAATCCCGTCCCCCGGTGGTGACAGCGTTTACGTGAACCTCTGTGTGTTTGATGAGTCTGAGCTCTCCTTAAACACCACTGACACTTCTACAAGTCATTGATGGACACCGTCTGTTAAACCAGTATAACTTTGATGTTTCTAAACTACATGGACATAAGTATTGGGACACATCACATGTCCAGCTGTAAAATGTCCTGTTTATGATGATTTAAGCTAAAAACATCCATTCAATCTGAAATCAGAAACACCTGAATTCAACAATATTTTCATGCATATAGTTTATAAACATCAGTATTTCCTTAAAGTTTAAAGGGAGACTTTTCTTCCTTATGTCAGAATCAGAATGTTTTATTGATCCCAGGAGAAATTGTTGTGTGTTATAGTATCTCCATTCAAGTCTAATAAAAATAGATAAATAAATAAGAATAAATAAATAAAAAAGATCAATACTACAATAATTACATGAATATATTTAAACACTCTATTAAGCCACAAAATTAGATCAGTAATTTGGACAATATGTACTAGATACTGTATTATCAATATGATGATTAAAGAAATGTACATAAATAAGTGATAAAGGTGCAAAAATATAGTTGTGTGTAATTATTATTATAATTATGAGATTATAGGGTGGAATTAAATGTTAAGTCTAACGGCCACAGGTAGGAATGATATGTGTCATTCAGTCGAGTGTTTGGAAGTAGTCATGGATTAAAAAGAAAAGAAAAAAAAATCATGTTGAGAGAAATTAAGTCAAAATGAATAGTTGAATGAATGAAGCATTTACAGTTTATGTAGACCACAGGGGCATGATGGAAACGAAAACTACATTTTTTTAAAAAAGCAAAATATCACTAGTTTAATAGATTTATTTAAGTGTATTTGGAGTACTGTAGTTTTCCGTCTCCAACAGAATCTGACGGGACTTATCATCATGAACAGGACATTTCACAGCTGTAGACATGATGTGTCCCAATATTTATGTCCATATAGTTTAGAAACATCAACATTTTCTTAGAGTTTAATGTTATTTTTCTTCCTCAGTCAGATGTTCCGAAAGTAGATGGTTAGATGTGGAAGACAATTATTATTTACAGTCGGAGCAGGAAAAATATCTTGGAAATTTAGAGGAAGAACATCAGAGTCATGAATAAAACAAACAAATAAATATTGAGAGAAATTCCATTAAAAAAGAGAAAAGCTAACAGTTTAACCCAAACTACCCAGTGCACTGATATTTATCCCATAATTTAAACTATATTCATTATTGTTTGTATCCCAGACCCTGTTAGAAAACAAACCCCTGAACTCAACGCGTCCACATACTTTTGTCCACAGAGTTGATTTGATTTCTCCAGCTCCTCTCACCTTCCTGAGCGCTGAACCAACGTCTAATACAATAACATTTGTTGAAGTTTGATAACAGCAGACAGTCGGGTAGAAACGCTAACAGCTTGAGACGGAGTGGGGGAAGAAAGGTATTGCTTACTCAACACTTTGGCTCTAAATCAAAGAGCAGAGATCCGCGTGTTATAGCGAGATAGAAGTGAGTGTTTGTGACAGCCTGTCCAGCCTGTAACGGCGCCAGTGAGGCCTGCTCCAGTCTGCTCACAGCCAGAGGAACCGTCTTTAAGTTCATGCCAGCTCCACAATAATGAGGGGGTGTCATCACTGTTGTTGATGTTGTTGTGGATTAGTCCTGTAGAAGTAGACTAGCATCTGTCCTGCTTCTGCTCGGCTTGTCTGGGCTCAGTTGGTGTTCATCCAGTCCTGACGCCCGCACCGCTAATAACCCAAATCAGCTCTAATCTGTCCAATAACACGCCGCCGCTGACTGACAGCTTCCTGGCTCCAGACGCGTCAAACGCACACGTTAAGAACAGTATTAGTGTCCTGAAACATCTGTCCTGTTCAGACTGTCTCACTCACTCCAAACTTGTTGTTCTCTGTGGACTGTTGCCTTCATGAGGCGTGTGTCCAAACGCTCACACGGTCCCACGTCTGCACCCGCAGGCGACTGACGAGGATTCGCCGCCAAATAACTTCCTGACGTACACCATCACTTCAGCCTCGGCCTTTCCCAGTTACTTCAGCATCATCATGGTGGAAGGATACGCAGGTAGGCTCACGCACCACAGGCTGAAAGACTAATGCTGCCTTCAAGGGCTGTGGGAATTCTGCTAAACACAAGCGGTCTATGTGTAAAGTGTCATGAGATCATTTTTGTTATGATTTGATGTTTTAGGAATAAAATTTGATTGATTGATTGTCTTTACCAGATGTACAAATGTGGTGGTGGGGGGTCTTCTCTCCAGGAGAAGACGTGCATTAATAAGTTGACGGGTTAAAGCCAAAGTACCCACAGGTGTGAATGTGACAGTGTTGGTTTTTCTATACGTTAGTGTATTCATGTCCCTGTGGTCAGAAGAGGAGGGAGGGAAAGACAAAGGGAGGGAGGAAAGGAAAGAGGAAGAAGGGAAGGAAGGAAGGAAAGGAAAGAGGAAGGGAGGAAAGGAAGGAAAGGAAAGGAAAGGAAAGAGGAAGGGGGGAAAGGAAGGAAGGAAGGAAAGGAATGGAACAGGAAAGAAGGAAAAAAGGAAAGGGAGGGAATGGAAGGGAAGAGGAAGGAAGGAAAAAAGGAAAGGGAGGGAATGGAAGGGAAGAGGAAGGAAGGAAAGAAGGGAAAGAGAGACATGATGGAACAAACAGATGAATGAATGCATCTAAAACTCTGTTCTAAGTTTTCAGGTCATGATAAACTGTGTCGCAGCCATTTTTTTAATTTCACTACAACAACAAAAGCACTTGAACACAACCCACTGGTAATTTTGATTCTTAACGGGAAAGGATCATTTTCCCGATTGCACCTGAAGGCAGCATAAAACCATTTCCATATTCTGTAAATTGTATAGTTTTATTTCACCAGATAAAGTTCCACTGGAATCCAGATGTTTTTCTAGAAAATGTGGGATTTCTGAGAAATTGGGGAGATCTGTATTTTATGGCACAATATCATTGGTTTTTTGTTTTGTTTTGTTTTCTTTTAAGGCTTAAAAACGTGGATTTAACATAAACTCTTTCAGATTTGGCCAAATTTGAGCCATAACAGCTGTTAAATATTTAACTTTGGCTTTTCTGTGATGGATTAAAGGAAAATTCATTATGTTTCAGACCAAAAAAAGTTTTCATATTCATAATCTTTTTTCCCCCCCAGTTTTTTCTGTTTTCAAAATAATGTGGAGTAAATAGTTCCGGTTATTCCTCTTTTTTTAATATTTTTTTGTCATTTTCCTCTGACTGTGTTTAAAGCAGGATGTTTGCATCATATTTCTCTTTATGTAACAATAGAACAGAAAAAAATACTTTATGGAAGTAAAAAGACAGCAGTATTTTTTCCAAGATTTCTTTATGATGATTGAAAAGCAGTAATTTAAATACAATAAATCTAACTCTGACATAGAAGTGTATTCTGTAGTGTAATATCATGTCCTGTTTTTAACTTTTAAGGCATAAAAACATGATTTAAATAGAAGTCATTCCAGATTTGACCAAATGTGAACCACAATAGCCCATAATTAACTTTTGTCTCACTTAAGGGAAAGTTTATTCTGTTTCAGATGAAAAAAACAAAAAAAAAAAATCACATGTATTCGTATTGCTTTTGGATGTTTTAACAGTTAAGAGTCAAAATATTAAGTGTGAAGTCAATAGTTCAGCTTATTCATCTTTTCATATTTTGTGACATTTCCTGTGACTCATCAGTGTTTCTAAAGCAGGATGTTTGCATCATATTTATCATTATATAACGATATCACAGAAAAAAAAGACTTTCGAGGAAGCAAAAAGACAGCATTATTTTTCCGATATTTATTTGTAATGATCTAAAAGCATTAATTAAATAAAATAAATTTAACTCTGACTTATGGAGGTCTGCAAAATGGAAATGAGAAAAGAACGTGGTGATATTTGTGGTGTTTTTTGTTTTTTTTTTCGCTGTCACATGTTAAACCAGAATGTGAGGATTAAGTAATTAGTGTAAATTATTCATTGTTTTTCCTGTGACTCATCAGCGTTCTTAAAACAGGACGTTTGCATCATATTTAACGATATATGAC
Source organism: Ostorhinchus rueppellii (assembly GCA_030068375.1). NCBI lineage: Eukaryota > Metazoa > Chordata > Actinopteri > Kurtiformes > Apogonidae > Ostorhinchus > Ostorhinchus rueppellii. The sequence goes on from JAQQZY010000008.1 coordinate 4,220,159, forward strand.
AGAATAACACGCACTTGCAAGCCAGAAAGAAAAGCCTTGTTTGTGGAAAAATCAGCCTGATATTAATTTTAATGATCTGAAAGTGATGATTTGAAGAAAACGGCTCTAATTCTGTCTCAGTGAGGGATCCTGAATATGAAACCGAAGGAACAGGGTTGAAACTGCAAATTAAGACAGAAAAAAATTAAAGTAGATTTTCTGACACGTCAAAGCCTGAATTCCATCCAGATTCCCTCCGTGTTTACGTCCTGTTCTGATGGTAGAGGCTCAAATATCGAAACCGTCAGCTCTTTATGTTTCATTCATTTCCTCACGTTTGTTCATCTTGAAAATCGACACTGTGGACAAAAGTATTTGGACACGTTAGAAAAGAAACACTTAAATTCAACAAGGGTTTAAGATGCAAAACATTAACAACAAATCATTATCTGAATAAGTGTATATCAAGTTATAAGAGAAGTATGTATAAAGTAACATATTATTGAAACTAATTATTATGATGAGGAGATATTATCACATATTGACCATTGTATTTGTTGTAAATATTTAACCGTACATAAATAATATAGTGGATGGATGGATGGATGGATGGATGGATGGATGGATGGATGGATGGATGGACGGACGGATGGATGGACGGATGGATGGATGGATGGACGGAAGGACTTTATTCTCTCTCACTGCTCAGTTTTGTAGCATCAGTTTGATACAAAATAAAAAAGACTCCACAGAATAAATGAAAGTATCAAACAGCTGTGGGTGAAACTGAACCTGGATAATAACTGGAATGTGGCAGAAGAACAGTTGAAGGTGCAAAACCAGCTGTAAACGTCAGATGAGAAGGTGAAAAACGACATTTAAGTGTAAATCTGTTCATGAGCAGAGGGCAGATATCTGCATGTGTCTGATATGAACCACATGACGACAGCGTCTGGAGTCCCCCTCAGATCCAACACGTGTCTCCTTCCTTTTCCTTCCAGTCATCAGTGTGATCCAGCCTCTGGACTATGAACAGGTTCCCAACGGGATCATCTACCTGACGGTGATGGCCAAAGATGGAGGAAACCCAGCCCTGAACAGCACCGTGTCCGTCACCGTGGAGGTGATTGTAAGTACGAGCACAAAGCCGACATGTAACCACCACAAATACGGAGATAACAGATGTACGATCACTGGAAAAGGAAACAGTGTTCATGTCAGTAATACTTTAAACACAGTCTGACGTTTACTTTAATGCTTGATTCATCTCAGGCAGAGTTTTGGGCGTGAAAAAAAAATAAATCAGGGCGTGTTTGGGTGTTTTACTGTCGGGGGCTTGACTTTCTGGCCAATCACAAGTCTGCTTTCAAACAGGAAATCAATTGACCAATCACATTGCGTGTTTCTTGGCAAAATGTAGAACTGGACGTCATTTGCTACTTGTGTACCTGAGATGATCTTTCGCTGAATTTTAGTAAAAAAAAAAAAGAAGATGGATTTAACCGAGATTAGGAGCTGACAAGGTGATACAGATATTAAGCTCGACTTTAGCCAAGACGTGGACTGTTTTTTTTTGGGCCATGTTCTGTGAGGTGTTGATTTTTATATTTATTCTTTATTTCATTCATTTGTAAAATAAAAGAAAAAAACAATTTAATAGAGCTACAAACATTCTGTGTACTAGAATGAAAGGAAGCAGAAAGAAGACTGGTCTGATTCTATCTGCCCCTAAAGCCCCAGAAATCAATTTACAAAGAACGACAAACATCTGTATATATACACATACATACACATACACATATAATACAATAAAATAAAAGGGGTGCCGTCCAACACAGTCACGTCCAGTTTTAGTTCATTTTTCATTCAGTTCATTCTATTCACAACAACAAAATGAACAATGACATGACGATCAAACATCACTAACATATTTCATTCTGTTTCTTTGACAAACTGGCTTTAATTCATCTTTAAATGCGATGTTTGATGTGGCTTCTTTGGTTTCTTTGTTCAGTTTGTCCCATAAACTGATTCCTTTTACACAAACACACGTTACATCAGTTTAGTTCTGAACCTTGTTTTTTTAAGCATCTCTGTTGCTTTTAACTTATACTTTCTTTTTTTTCCAAATCTTTTCTGGATGTTAATTGGCAACTTTTTTGTGAGTTTTCAGCAGAATTTGCAGAACACTCTAATCTACTAATTCTTGAAATTTCAACAGTTTTAACTGAAGGAATAACAGATTTGTTGGATCTCTGCATGGTTTTCTACAGATTATTCTTATGGCTTTTTTTCTGCTGAATGACAAGTGACTGAGTTTATGTTTTCATGTTAACCCTGTATTTACCATCGGAGCGCCGATGCTCCCGTTTATAAGCACTATTTAAATGAGCGTAACTCCTCGACCGTTTGGGCTAAAGAGAAAATTCAAACGGTTCCGGAAAGAAGAGAAGACAGGCTTTATGGGGATATTACGGTTATTATGGTATGTCACAGGTATCCACTTGAGCAACGGTCCAATCACAGGCAAGAAATGACACGGAGCAGAGCAGAGAGGGGGTGTGGAGATGCTAGCTGGTTCGACCGATTTTTATTTATTGATTTTTTTTTTCCTACCATTCCACTTGTCAAAAAACTCGTCAAGAAAATCTCTGAAAACTTTCTGAGAGGTTGATAGAGGAGGAGAGTGAGCTGGATGAAGGACCGAGTTAGTCTGGAGCAGATCGATCTCAACCAGAGTTAGTGATGCATTTGGGAAAAGCTGCTCAGAAGATCTGCTGGACAGGAAATGACAGCTTTACTAGCTAGCTCAGTTTTAGCTTTGTGGGAATGGTTTGTTGTCCAGGCGGCCTGGATGATACTAGGTCAATAAAGGGTACATACATACACACATTAATTATAAAACAGCCAAAAATAAAGTGTATTCATATATAAAGAGTCAGTAAAAGTCAAACACAGGGTCTGAAGCTTCAGTGTGAGGCTTCATCTGGAGTTTGTTTACCAGCGTAGACGTTAAAACCATCAGAGAATCATCCTCATTTACAGATTTGTACAAGTCTTGTCTGATTGGATTTTATCGACTGTCGATGCCGTTGCAGGAACAGAACTGTGAGTCTCCAAATCTGTTCATTTAAGTTTCCTTCAGATGTGACTGAGAAATATGTGTCTAGACAGTCTGGAGATAAGTTCTGGAGCTGCTGAACATTTGTACTGGATGAAATTAAGTTGTGTTTGTGTGGATGCAGTGTGTGACCAGTGTCCAGAATAGGGCCGTTAGCATCAGTTCAGGTTCCACTTTCAGCCCAGGATGAGCTCAGCTGGGTCAGACCAGTACAATAGTAATCCAACTTTATTTATAAAACACTTTAAAACAACCACAGAGGATCGCAGAGCTGCACAGAAGAATAAAGAAAGAATAACAGAGTAAAATACACTAATAGTGTTCAGACACAGCACTGTGGTGTGGACTCAAATGCACGACACAACCAGGGTAGGGACGATTCAGAGGGAATTGAATGGTCAGGCTTAAAGAAAAAACACATAAATACAAAAACAGGAGAACCAAGGGAGGAGAAAAAAGGGCTCAACTTCTAAATACAACATGGATAATAAAAAGAGACAGCCTAGGTGTTGTGTATTCAACAGAAAACTGAGACAAGAAAACTACAGACAACATTCAAAGACCCAACATTTGTACACGTTACAACCACAGAACGCACCGTTAATGAGAAACTCCTCAAAGCTTATGACAAAAATGAGCCCAGCTGCGGCAGCGGAACGACTAAAGTACAGGAGTTTTGCCTTGCACCTCTTTTTCCCTCCAACTTATTATTATTTTTTAAATTTATTACCATTTTCACAAATAACAGGAAATTAACAGAACAAAAAAAAAAGAAGAAGAAAAAAGATAGCCTTGAGAGTAGCTTAAACCTTACATAAATGTATGGATGAGATTTCTTCATAAAACTAGAAAAGCACTCAGAGCACAGACCTCCACCAAGGTAGTGTTTGTACTTTCCTCCACTAGATGGCGCTGAATGATCTCATATGCAGAACAGTGCTGCCATGCCCTATCTCCCAATGATAAAGAAACCTTTAAAAAAAAAAAAATCCTGGATCCAGACGTTGATTTGAATCACCACCAAAATGGAATCACTTGTTCCCCGTCCCATTTCTAACAATGTTATGTTACAACTTAACACAAATAGATTAAAAACATAAAATCTGTACAATTAAAAACCGCAACAACACCCCTAATTCACAACTTTAAGATGAAATTTGATTTAATTTCATTTATTTATTTTTATTCTTTATTAAAGTTTTTGTATTATTTTCTTTTATTTATGTATTTTTTAATACATTTTTATTTCATTTTATTTTAAAGTTTATTATTGTTTCTTATTATTTTCTTTTTTTATCATTTTCTTTTATTTTTATTATTTCATTTATCCCACTGTGGGAAAATTCCACAATAACAGCAACAAGTACAGAGAAAAAGACAAATAGAAAAACTAAATGAGCGAAAGATGAAAATATAAAAACAAATCAAAGAAATGTGGTATTTATTTAGCTTTAGAATGAAATGAAACAGTCATTTTCAGCGTTTCGTTACTGGCTGAATTATTACCTTTTGATCGGTGCCTGAGCTCAGCTTTGTTTGGGTTTATCTCCGTCTGTGGTCTGTCGGAGCTTCAGTTCACTTCTTTTGTCAGTCTTATCACTAAATGTCTTATTTTAAGTCCCGGACACAGTCACAATCGTCGGGTCTCGCACCCACTGGATCACAGATGTGTGGTTTTTCTAGATGCTCCCGTACGTATGTGCAGACGTGCTTTGGTTTGTTCCAGACACAAAGCCGCTCGTATCGGAACCTTCGCACAAACACTTTGATCCGTATCTGATCTCAGGTCCGTGTGGAGATTTCCCGCGTTCAGAAAACATCAGCCCGACGGCGCTGCTTTTGTCAGATGGATGGTTTCTACATCCACATCCTGCTATCTGATCACTGCTGCTGTTGTCTGAGGGTTTAAAGGGATGGATTCATTAAAGCTGCACTGGGTTTGGTTTACATCACTGACAGGAGATTCCACCAGTTCTGTAATTCAAATGGAAGCAGGGATTAGTAGGAGTGTGTATTAGCAAGAATCTGGCAGTACGATACAAATCACAATAATAGGATCACGATACGATATATCACGATATATCATGATACTGTTAAAGGCAAAACTTTTGTTGTTCTTTTTTTAAGTGAATATTTCCTTGAAGAATTGAATTACACCTGAAATCTGCACAAATACTACACATTTTTATTCGATCACAACAGGAACTGATGCTACGTCACAAAATATTCCTGTGTTCAAACTTAAATTCTGTTTTACAGTCATGAGTTTCAGATCCTGCTCAGATGTTCGTATTCTACATTATTTTTGTGCGATCCCAACAGAGGAACAGTAAAAAGTGCTTTAGGATGCTTCAAAGAACAATTATTTAATAAAACAGTGTTAAATAATAATAAAGAAAATATAAACAATAAAGAAAAACAAAAAAGAACCTCCGCCATATCCACATTTGAATAAATACCTAAAAATATCAACACACTAATTTTTAATATAGATACAGGTACAATATCGTGAAATGAAATATCGCAATATATAGCAGGACTGATATTTTCTCACATCCCTAGTGATTAGTCGCTTTTCCATCAAGTTTATGTGTAAAATTTTACTGATATTTACTATGTCGGAAAAACAGAAGTGCATAATGTCGGTTTTGCCATTAAATCACAAATGGAATGATTAGTTTCTTTCTTCTCACAGATGACACTAGAAGTCATCTGAAACAAGGTGTTTGATAGAAAAACAATCATTTATTCATAAACATATAAACACTACGAACAAATATTCGCTGGCAAAAAATGACAAAATATTTACAGACGTGTGTCCGTGTCCGCGCATGAGTGTGTGTCCGTGCGTGTGTGTGTGTGTGTGCCCTAATTAGTGTACTTTTGTGTGTGGTTCGCTGTGAAACCTTCTTCTGCATGTAAAGGCACAGACAGGATGTGCACCTCCACCACTCACTCCGCTCTGCTCCTCCTTTGCCGGTGTTCTCCAAACCCACTCTCCTTTCAGCCCTTTCTCTCTCCCTTTCACCCGCCACAGTTTCTCCATAAATGCTCCTAAAAATACTTTCCTCCAACGTCAGCAGTTTGTTCGATCTCTTTTTTTTCTCCATCTTCTCTCAAACTCTCCTTTCCTCCTCTGTGATCACCTGTTGTCCACCCACCTACTGATCCCGTTGGTGCTCTCCCGACAGGATCAGGTCGGTACTACACCCAAAATTCAATGAGTACAAGCCTGATTTTCAGCGACAGGCTCTGCCAGACCGCTCCCCTGCCCCTCCCATTAAGAAACGTGATTGACGTATATATATGTCAATGGCAGTGAATGAGTTAAGGACAAATACTGATAAATGGGAAGATGTAGTGCGAGGACAAGTGTACAACAGGAATCATAATGACAGAGTATGAACCATAAACTGAAGACAGTCATAATTAAAGTGCAGTTTCAAGCACAAAAATGGAATAAAAAAATAGGACGAAGGAGCCCAATGAGATTAAAAAAAAAAAAAAAAAGAGATAAAAAGGATAAAAACGCTGCTCTGCGGACCTACCGGTGAACCGCCCAAGCAGTGACCCAGAACCGGACCGTTGGAATCTGCTTTTGTCGTCGATTTTGTTGGAGTTCAGCTTGGGCTTTTCTTTGAAAGTTGAGCAAAAAGAAACAGTCAAGTCACTGGTTTAAAGAAGGATGGATCTGCTGTTTTGCCGAGCGGCTACGGTAACAGTCTGATATACCAGCTGGCTCCACTTGTAGCTAAAAGGATGGAACTGAAAACTGAAAACCCTCTGATGATCATTGTCCCACTGTTTTTACTACCATCCTGTTATTTTAATCTATTCTTTTTATTATGACTGTATTTTATCTGTGCTTTTATTTGTATTTTGTTGTATTTTTGTTTTTTATTGACCCATTGTGAAGCACTTTGTGACCTCCTCTGTCAGTGAAAGGTGCTATAGAAATAAACTTTAATTACTTTCTTACTGTCGGTTGCTCTGATTGGTCACAGAACTGGCCTATCATGTGCAGGAACAGTTTGAATGACAACAGCTGACTCCACCCACAGGCTTCAGCTCTGTCAATGGCACAGGGATAAATAAACCCTAGAGGGGGCGTGGGGGTGTTTGTGGCGGCAGCGTCTTGCCTCCATCTTGGTCCAGAAAAGGTTGTCAGTTCTACATAATATAGAAAAGAAACAACTGTCACTAGAAACTA
>JAQQZY010000008.1:4299142-4310834 GCA_030068375.1 Ostorhinchus rueppellii
CCCCAGTTGAGGTCAGCAGCTCCCCACCTCCACTGTACACAGTATTGGTGGCACACTGCTTTCCCCTCCTGAGGCGTTGTTGGTTTATTATTTATTTTTGTTCATTTTATTGATACATATTTCTTTTTTAACCTAATTTTGGTAATTTTTTGCTTATTTTTTCATTTAAGATTTTGTAAAATTTTCAGTAATTTTTGTTCATTTTATTGTTTGTTTTTTTTACCTAATTTTGGCAAATATTTTCCTTATTTTTCAAATGATCTAATACTGTAAAGTTTTCATTTCTTTTTGTTCACTTAATTTATTATTTATTATATATAAACCCATCCACTCATTGATCCAACTGTTAGCATTTTACTGGTGGATCAATGTTGTAGAAGATGACGCTGTTTCCATGGTAACTACAGAGCCTCTGAACATCCAAATGGATCATATCTGATGACCAAGAAAAGATGAAGAACTGTATTTTACACCAATTATTTCCATGTATTGATAGAATTAATGGACCAACTGGTATTAAATGGTTCAGATCAGTGGACTTTTGGATCTTCATGGATTAAGGTTCCTTCCTTTGCCTTTCTTTATATGTTTTGTCAGATCATTGTCACCTCTCGTGGGACTGTGTTTCCATTTTGTGCATTTTACCTTCTATTGGGAAGAAGACGTCACCGTGTGTGGGCGGCGACAGGGGGGTCCCGGGGTCGGACAGCAGGTGGCGGCTGCTCTCTGAGGTCTGCCTGGTCATGATCTGAGAAACGGTGCGAACCTTATTCTGCGGCGATCCCCCCAGAAACACCGGGTTGTCGTGGCCGTGAGCCTCGCTAAAAGCACACAACGACAGACACACAACACACACACACATCCTCATGAGCAACGACGGCCAGATGTGACTCAATCCGTGACTCTTAGTTTCCCCAGACATTCAGAAGTTTACGCCCGTCTGTTTTTGGAGCATTTTTCTGTTCTCTTTAGTTCTTCGTTTTTGTGGTTTTGCAGAGAACGTTACATGCACAGAAAAAAGCTCCAGTACATTTGGTCATTTGTGAACATGTAGATAATCGGGAAACTGTAGGTGTGAAAACAAGACTGATTTTCTGGGTAAAAAGTCCCATTTTCTCCACAGAAGAAGTGTTTGAAATGTCTTCAAATTCTGGTTGGAATAATGGTGTATGGTATTTTAGTTGTCTGCAAAGTTAATTAAGGTCGTGTGGTCTATTTGGTAATTTGGAAATATACAACAGTACAGCCCGTTAGAATAAGACACAGGGTTTGTTTATTTTATTATATTTTATTTTACTGAAGTTTATTTTTACAGTTTAGTGTAAAAATGGCTCTGATTTTTAAATTGGTCCACAGTGTGAACGATTTAGGAAATAATGCAGTATTGGATAATGATAGAAAGTCAACTGGTAGAATAAAGCAATAGGGATGATGATGGTTAGACTTTTTTTTTTTTTTTTTAATTAAGTTTGAAAAATCTCTAAGTAGTGGATGACATCAGGAGTCCAAACTAAAGTACGTCTGCTGCAGTGACTTTAGTTCTGACTAATCCATTGTTTCTATGTTGAACTTTTTTACATTAACCCTTTCATGCATGAATTATGACAGCTCATATTGGTCTGTATGTGGAACCTGAAATCATACCAGTTCCACATCAGTAGTCACATTTCCATTTCCAAAAATGTATCATTATTTACGAAATGCCAAATAAAACCAGAAGTGTCGTTTTTTTTCCCATTTAATCATAAACGCGATAATTTGTTTATTATCGCAAGATGACACAAGATATCATTCCACAAACAACAAACCTAAATATAGTGTTGTTTTACAGATAACATTCATTACAGTGTTTCCTGCAGATATGATCTGTTGTTGTGGCGGTGCGTAATGGGGCGTACACACGTGCCTTTCGGTCGGTAACTGCGTGCGTGTGTGTGTGTTTCCATCCTACTGATAATACTGTGGGGGTACGGGGCGGTGCGGTCTGTGCCGGCTGCAGAATTCAAAGTGAAACTTCATGCTCATTTATTTTTTCCTTTCTGAAGCTTCACAACCTTTCATTGGAGGGGGCAGGATGTTTGTCCTGACCTGTTATCTATTATACAAGTAGATAATAGGTCTAATGTGATGGTGATGATTTTTTTTTTTGTATGAAATGTATGGTGCGGCAGCAAGGATTTTGCTGTGGTGCTACACCACGGCAAACCCTAACCAGCAGAACCGCTGCATTATTATTCCATATTACCCCTCTATCTCGAACTAAACTATAAAAAAAAATTGTTTTCCTGGTGTGTCCACATATACCACACCATGTTTCTTCTAAAACTCTTCTTTTTCGCTTGTTATAACAATCAACATCCTTTTTTAAAAAAAATTCATGTGACTCTAGTTGTGGAAAACAGTTTCCATTGCAGTTTTGCATGATTTACCAATTACTCTATGCCCTAAAATCCACCTGTTGCTGCACAAAAACATTTAATGGAAAAACAGGAGTTTACCAAAATGGAAAAATGACAATTTTGCCAAATTTTATGCGCAAGTTATATTCGTGCAATCTGAGGGTCAATGGGAAAACAACTACTGACTGTTGATATCTTTAGTGTAATTTTTGTACTGATGGGCTGGATCGGACCCATTAGTGGGCTAGTTTTGGGCCACGGGCTGCATGTTTGACACCCCTGGTCTATTTATTTTCATTAAGTGTATCTGGTAAACAGCAGAATAACCATGTGTGAAGTGTTTTGTGAGGGAGCAGCTGTGTTGTTGGGACTGTGGGAAAACCTACCTGTCCATCCTCACCAGCTCCTGTGCACCTGGGAAGGAGGAAAAGGGAAACGGGCCATTGTGAATGGATTGAAACGCAGCGGAACACTACAGCTGAGTTTCCCACTGTGTGTGAAACACTTCCAGCCAATCCATAGCCCGGCAGGAAATACGCATCAGACACAACACTGCAGGGAACTCAGTGTGACAGATTTATATTTGACCCTAAAGTGGATGTGTATGCGTGGTACATACGTCTGTGGGTGTGAGCGCCCTGCCTCTGTTTGTACACCAGCACCAGAATGAGAGGCAGCGAAAGAAGAGCCAAGATACAGGCGGAGATGGCCAAGGCCACGGGCACCGAACCTGGAGCAGCATCAGGACACGTTAAATGGACAGATGATAGATAAAATGTAAAAAAAAATAAAATAAAAATGTAATAAAATAGGCAAGAAAATGAACCAAAATAAACAGAAATGAGCATCAAATAGAACAAAATAGCATTAATAGAGATTGACAAAATAATGTGGAAAAAAATGTCAGCTTGATAGATAAATGAATAAAAATTACAAATAGAAGCAACAAAATGAATAAAAAAATTAACAGAATGAACAAAACGGACAAATATAAATATCAAAATGAGTAAAGAAAAAAAGCAGTAAAATCTATATTTTTTTTAAAACAAAATCAGACAAAATAAAAAAAAAAATAGACAAAAAAAGATGGGTAGATTATAGATCACAGAAGCAAACATGAAGGTGCAATAATAAACTGTAATATGTCTGAAATGGGCCTGTACAGGAGGACGGAGGTGCATAAATAACAGTATCGACGGTTACAGACCTCCAGGGGGGGTCGGGTCCCACACTGTACACTCCTGAGATCCGTTTCTCCCTGGAGAGAAAACAAAAGAGCCTGTAGTGGGTGTTGAATAAATAAAAAAAAAGGCTGCATTCACAACAGTGTCGCAGGGGCACAGGAAGTAGACTGGACCACACTGGGTTTCCATGGCAACGCTGATGTGACAGCATTTTAAAGAACATGCAACTGCTGATTTTCTTTAGTTCTAAATATTTTTTTAGTGCTTTACAGATGGATGGGTGGATAAAGGATGGATGATGGGTAGATGGATGGATTTTATCCCAAACAGGTAAATGACAGTTAATTCTGTACAAATACAAAATAACTGTAAAGGCCAACACAGAGAAAATAAAACATCTAGTTTACATACAAAACACTAAATAAAACAAAAAGAGCTGCGTCGCTCGTCTGCGTCACACATGTAGACTATGCACATGGTCTCACTTTAAAGCCTTTGATCACATAATACTTTTGTTGTACATTTTTTCATGTTTTTCTTGTAAATTCTATTCTATTCAAATAACCATGTTCTTCCCATTGCAGCGTTCATCTTGAATATTCCCTTTTCTACTTAAAACTCGCTTGCCCTCATCATGACCCTGCTCCTGTGGTGTTTTGTACGTTAGCGTTGGCGTCCTTACGTGGTGTGATCTGCAGGATGACGTGACTGTGCGGCTTCTGCAGGATGGCGACGTGCCTTTTTTTCACCTGGAGGTCGAAGGTCATGCAGCAGTATCGGCCCTGGTCGCTGTAGCTCACATTCTGCAGAATCACCCAGAAGTTGTGCTCATTCGACCCGTACTGTAACCCCGGTGGAAAATTATGGTTGCCATGGGAATGGACGGTGAGGTTGAGCTTTCTTGGGCCCATCCGGTCTTTGCAGATCTGATCGCTGTGGGGCGTGAAAAGCCAGTGGTGTTTGAGTAAGTCTTCAGGATGGAGCGCAGCACCGCTCTGGGTACACAGCAGCTTGGCCGTGGATCCTTCAGGACAGGTGTAGAACAGGTGGGGGGCGGAGACACCCAGGGTGGCGTGGGACGGGTTGCCATTCACTGAAGAGGGAACAGACAAAGCCGAACATCAGAACCAGAATGGCCTCGAATATCAATACATAAGAAAATAAGAACAGAGCGAATATAAAGTTACAAAAACTGAAAAGTAAATTAAGAAAATAGAATATAAAACGTTAGAAAAATGAATTAAAATGAAAATAGACATAGAATATGAATAGGCACAATATCAATTAACCCTTTTAAGTGCCAAAGTCACAATATTGCAACAAGATAATTAAATTAAACAGACCATAACTACAGATAGAGATACTAAACATTACCACCTCCCACCACTAGGTGGCAGATATGTACCCTTCGGTCCTAACACCATGTTTCTATTCAAATTAAGAAAATCCAGTTTAAAAGCACGGTCTTGAGCTGGTTTTGTAATTAAGTAAAATATATTTGGTTTTAGTTTGAATTTGAAAAAAGGACAGATTTGGATAAAAAGCTACGAACAGTTACCGTATTTTATTTTCTGCTAATGCTTAAATTTATTTTAATCGTAAGATGACAAAAAACAAAAACACAAAGAAAAGTTCCATGTAAATATGTTTAAACTTCAATTTTACTAAAAGTTATGTAATCCAATATGGCCGCTGCCCTCTCATGTCACAATATGCAAATTGGATGAGTACATTTCTTGCCTTTCTTTTTCTTTCTTATGTCGAATATGCAAGACGACAAAGTAATCTTACTTAGTACTTAAAAATAAAACAGGTAGTAAGAAGTCATGGGGGAAAAAAAAAAAAACCAACTAATTTAAACATTTACTCCCATCCATAACTGTGGGTCTGACCTAATATTCAGATCATTTTCAGTATGATTTTATCTGTAAACACATAACATTGACCCTAAATTCGACCAACTGAAGCCACCTCTAGTCACAACACTGCCCCCACAGTCTTGTACTTTAGGCACTAGGCATGATGGGTAATCGCTCCATCAGTCCGGACTCCTCAGACCACATGACCTTTTCCCATTGAAACAGTCCAGTCTGCTTCTACAAACTCATGGTTGTTTCAGATGAAACTCCTCATGCATCAGTTAAAGGGTTAAAGGACTGAAACATTAATCAGCGCCGTAATTATCCAAGTATCCATTTATTTAACTTTTTTACCCATAAATACAGCATGTATCAGTAAGTGCAGACGTAGTAAAAGAGGCTCCAGTAATCCCCCATCTGTTACTGCAGGAAAATGACTGAACCATAGACTGGAAGTGAACAGACCAGTGGGCACATACCAACAGAACCTGCTGCGTAAATACACTGAAACAATGAAAACACAACAGCAGTTTGGATTCAAAGGTGTATGAGACTCAAATGTATTTTCTTATATTAACAGTTCAAATATGTTGGCTGGGTTGACTTTGATAGATTAAATGTGCAACAGGCCGATTTGGAGAATAATAAACATGCATTAAACATAACGAGCACAAGATGAAAATGAAAAATTACAATAAGACTGAACGGAACACACATTTAAAACTGAACTCAATGGGATATGCAATTCCAAACTCTTGTCTTGTTCTTTATCTCAAACATTTGGAAGAATCGGTGCATGAAGAAGACAGATCTCAAGATTCTCCTGATGGATGGAAGGCCAGTACAAAGACCTGGCTTCAGACTGATGCTCCGTCATAAACTTTGGCTTTCGATAATAGATAATAAACTTGTCATGGAACATCTCGCATATAAACTGAAGTTAAAAGAAAGTGTCTTTATGCAAAACGGGAGAAAATGGCTGACATTCAGGGACAAATGTGTCTATTAATGGACCTTAAAATATTCTGCATAGTACTGTTAAAATGAGAAATAAATAAAAATTGTAAAAAGAAAAAAAAAAGAACTTAAAAGAACAGTCAGTATCAGCTGTGACCCCGCCCACTACCACCACCAACATCCACACGGGCAGGACAGCGTCTCCTCATGGACCCGACTAATGCCACGTTTCCACTACATGGAACCAGCTCAACTCAGCTCGTCTCGACTCAGGTTCCAGGTACTATTCCTGGAGACCATTTTCATAACAGGATACTACCAACGCAGAGTACCTGGTTGACATAGCAACATGGTGCGTAACTTCAACGACGTCATCTACAACGGACCACAGATGGCGATAAAAACAAAGAGGAAGAGGAGAAGTAGAATTTTTTTCATCGGCCACCAAGGACAGAAATGTCTGAACCTCCTGGACCGACCATGGTGTAGTTTTATGGACTGATGAACCTACCGCTGTATTTACTGTAACCCTCCCAATTAGGGGTGTTAGAAATTGGTTATTGGTTATGCGATATATCGCGATATTTCATTTTACAATACTGTATCGATATTACAAAGTACTGTATCGATATTTTTAGGTATTTATTAAAATGCAGATATAGCAGATGTTTTTGTTTTTCTTTATTGCTTATATATTATTTATTATTAACATTGTTTGAATAAATAATGGTTATTTGAAGCATCCTAAAAGCCCTTCTTACTGTCTGAGAGGCAGATGTTAGTTCCTCTGTTGGGATCACACAAAAATAATGTGATGTCAGTTATGAACTAATAGAATATGAACATTTGAACAGGATCTTCAATTGTAAATGTGAGTACGATATATTTTAAGTTAACACAGGAACATTTTGTGATACAGCATTAGATCCTGGTGTGATCAAATAAAAATCCGTTTAGTATTTGTGCATATTTCTGGTGTAATCCAATTCTTCAAGGAAATAATTATTTTTAAAGGAGAAACACAAAAAAATTGACTTTAAGAGTGTCGCGATATATCGTATCGTGATCCTAGTATTGTGTTGCCAGATTCTTGCCAATACACACCCTATTCCCAATATAGTTTTTTAAAAATGGTCAGACATTGATAACGCAATGACACAGAGACAACTCGTCCAATCAGTGGTCTGCAGTGTTAACATGTCACGTTTTGGTATCTGTTCCCCCATTTTGGAACCTCAACAGACATGATGCCAAAAAACTAGCACCGGGTACCAGTTTCCAGGACCTTTTTTCGTAATGGAAATGCAAAAAGGTCGAGTCGAGTTTAGTCGGTACTATGCAGTGGCCTAGGTGTCTCCGGTTGTCTTGGAGAAGCCGTCTCTACTCTGTCTACAGTCTACTCTAATCTACAGTCGCTGCCTGGTTTGAGGTCTAGGTACTCGTGATAAAAGAGTTCGTCCCAGTTGGTACCAGACAGGCGCAATGGGTGATAAATCTGGTGAGCACTGGACGTACTAAACCCAACAGCAACCACCTACCGGCCACTCCCCCCCACCACTAGCATACCCAGGGTGCTGCCCCGTTGTTCAGTCGACATACATGGTATTATGATACTTAAAACTGTTTGTGTCTTTTCTCATGCCTTTCTATCGGGAAGATGCGCACTCCTTCAGTTCAACCACTGGACCTACACAACTTCTAATCCCATATGTTGGACTCAATATGGATTTATGAGAGTCCAACCCACACTGTTGAGTCACATGGTCATTCATGTTTAACCACGTACACATTGGAACACCAGTGGTCACTTCAGAACTCAAACTGGACATTGCATTTTCATTGCCTCTGAGTGTAAAGTCTAGTTTTATCCAAATAATTTAGCAGCTGGAGCTCAGTAGGATGAACGCATGAGTTGATCATACCAGTCAAAACATGAACTACCTCAGAGTACGAACTAAACGTATATTAAAGCCTTAGAACAGGGGTTTTACGCCTAAATAAAACCTGTTCCAGTGCTTTATTCCTGTTTCTATTCCAGGACCGTTTGTTTTCTGGTCTGGATGTTCGTGCTCATGGTCTCATCATCATGTTCCTTCCTCTTAAGTAGAGTTGGATGATCTGTTCAGAACTAGATCATACGGGTATGGGGCGTCTGCTCTGTCTCTTGGCATTGATTTTCTGCTCAAGTGCAAGGTGATGTGGCGCATGATTTGGCCGAAAATATCCGTTTTGGGTTTTTTTTTGTCTTGATGGTTTCAGTTCAAGGAGGCGTTTTCTGGTCTTAAATCTTCGGCGGACTTCTTGGTTCATGACATTTTCAAGGTCAAGATTCCATCTAGTGTCTTTGTATACACAGAGCGGACACAATGCAATTCTATATCCAGCAAGTTCATTTTTTGCACTTATGATAAATGCAATTTGTTTTTGTTTTTTTCTCCAGACTCTTAAATAGTTAAAGGTAAAACACATCTCCTACTTAAACTTGTCTGGAAAAAAAAATTGCACAATGAAATTCTGATCCGCTTTATAGAAACAGTACATCTTGAGAAAAAAAAGAAAATACACAATGCAAAATATTTAAAATAGTAATAAACCCATAAAAACATGCATCCCTCTCCCATGTAAAGTCACACATTCATACCTAGTTAACCCATAAAGACCCAAACATCCAACAACTACCAAAACTATTCACCGATTTAAACTATTTAATACCTATTGATCCACTAATCCTATCAATACATGTCAATAATCAGTGTAAAATACAGTTCTTCATCTTTTCATGGTCATCAGATATGACCCATTTGGATGTTCAGAGGCTTCGTAGTTGCCATGGAAACACAGTCATCTTCTACAACATTGATTCACCAGTAAAACCCATGGAGTTGGATCAATGACAGTAGATGAAGATGCTTATTTTATGTTAATTTAATGATAGATTTTGCACAATAATGTATCCTTTTCTTCAGTTTTGGACATAAGAACTCTCAACTTTAACCTGAGCTTTAATGAACATCTTCATTAAATATACTGAAATACCTGATTTTCACTTAAAAATGCAAAACACAGAGGAGAATATTAGCATAAGGGGTGATAAATCACTTGAGAAAGGTTAAAAATAGAGAAAAAAAAATCCCAAAAAATGCCACAGACGTCCCACTGGGTCTGTGTGGGTTCAGGTGCAGTTGTAAATACAGTAGTTATGGTTTATTGTTGTTTGGTGGTGTCAAATCACCCATTTCAGCGATTTGTACGACTCAAGTATTTATGTTTCGTCGACTGTGTTGCACCTCGTACCATGTGATTATACCAAAAAAAACAAAAAAAAAAAAAAACCAGAACGTACCCTCCCCAAAAAAGTGTGACCTGACACAGATTCTTTGCACATGCACCTTTACCGTGCACAGGAAAGCAAAAACACTGCTGTGAGTTGTTCCTTTACACGTTGCATAAACCATTCTGGTTCTGTGTCACGAACGCTGCAGTCGACCACATCCTGTTCTGCAGAAGAATGAGTGCATGATGAAAAAAATGGACGCTTTAATATGTGATGAAGGATTATTTCACTGTATTAACAGACAGCTTTACTTCACAAAAACATTGCAGATACAACATCATCTGAAGCAGGGGTGTCAAACATGCCAAAACCGGCCCACTAAAGGGTCCAAACTGGCCCAAAGGATTTTAGAAATTACACTGAAGACATGAAAAATGAAGGGTGTTTTAGTTCAGACACCAAATACAGACTAATGCGATCTAATAAGTAAAATACTATGATAATCTATAAAAGATTATCCCAATTTTTTTTTTTGTTTTTTTGTTTTTTTGTTTGCTTGTTTTAATGTAAATGTGAATAATCTAAACAACCATGTACAGCTAGAAAAATAAGTGGAATATTAATATTATTTTTATATTTGGTGTAAATTGTTATCCGCATTTGTAAATGCTAAGCTGAGGCATAATATTGTTAAAATTGCATTTTAATTTTTATATTTTATTATATATTTATATTTTGTCATTTTTATAATTTATTTGCTCTAAAAGAAAGGAAAAAAATGAGTTATTTATAGAACAGAATAAAATAGAATCAGTAAATAAAAATATGCATTCAGCAGCAAACACTTAAAATACAAAAAGACTGTTTAAAATATATGCAATGCACAAAAGCTACACGATAAAATATTCAATATACAAATACTAAAATATGCAAAAAGGTAACTATACAACTGATAAAAGAAATATATACAGCATATAAGGAGATATACAGGCAGTACTGGAAATGTACAGACTATAATTTAAAAAAATAAAAAAAAGAACAAGCTGCGTGGGTTGTGGTTTGATTATTTACAGGTTATTATGTTGTTATTTTTCTGGCCCCGCCCACTTGACATCATTTTGGGCTGAATGTGGAACCTGGATGAAAATGTGTCGGACCCCCCTGATGTAAAACAGTAGAGCACTCGGCCTGTTCCTGTTTCAGTAGATCAGTGTTTCTGATTGTACTTCGTGCCCGTGCTTCACAGTGAACAGGAAGGCTGCATATTAGCGCCGAGTGCACGTCGATTACAGATACAGTAAGAGTGGGTGTGGAAAAGGAAGCGTGCATTATTACAGTGGCACAAAAAGTTTCAGACGTGCATGTTTGTGTGTTCAGAGGTTGAATACTACGAGGATCTGAGCGGCGAACTTCCTTCCTGAGTCGTCCCGGCACGCGAATGTAGCTCCCACAGCTCCCAGTTTAGTGACCACTTCAAACTGGACGGAAGAGCTGCTGTTCTGGGCACTCAGTACTAATGTCCCTGCAGGTGTTGTCAGTGTTGAGGCTTAAAAAACATTTTCATCCTAGTCATCTTCATATCATTTCAGAGGTTGGACTTTACCTTTTTTTATTGTTTCTGCTTCTTCTATTCTTAACCCTTATATCCTCTGGTTACTTTTGAAATGAATATGCACCAAAAAAAAAAAAAAAAAAACTGCAATAAAGTCATTATATATGCACTTTATATTTTTATTTTTTCATAAATGTATTTAACAACTTCAGCTCTGATCAAAACTACCAAACACAGCAATTTTCAGGGTGTTGACCGTTAAACTGCCAGTTTGATTATTTGAATTCTAAATGATTTATTATAAAATATACATATTTTCCATATCATAAATAGTACGGGGATGGGACTTTGGTTCAGCAGTTTTCAGGATTTTAACCTTTTAAATGCTAGTTTAATTATTCATTCATTCATCTTCTATACCCGCTTAATCCTCATTAGGGTCACGGGGGTCGCATGGAGCCTATCCC